>JAVMKO010000002.1:173907185-174160219 GCA_032164245.1 Sternotherus odoratus | reverse complement strand
GGGACTGGGGCGCCCCGAGCGCCCCTTTCTCTTCCGTAGTCTCACCCCCACGCCGGGACTGGGGCGCCCCGAGCGCCCCTTTCTCTTCCGTAGTCTCACCCCCACGCCGGGACTGGGGCGCCCCGAGCGCCCCTTTCTCTCCTTTAGTCTCACCCCCACGCCGGGACTGGGGCGCCCCGAGCGCCCCTTTCTCTTCCGTAGTCTCACCCCCACGCCGGGACTGGGGCGCCCCGAGCGCCCCTTTCTCTTCCGTTAGTCTCACCCCCACGCCGGGACTGGGGCGCCCCGAGCGCCCGAGCGCCCTTTCTCTTCCGTAGTCTCACCCCCACGCCGGGACTGGGGCGCCCCGAGCGCCCCTTTCTCTTCCGTAGTCTCACCCCCACGCCGGGACTGGGGCGCCCCGAGCGCCCCTTTTTCTTCCTTTAGTCTCACCCCCACGCCGGGACTGGGGCGCCCCGAGCGCCCCTTTCTCTTCCGTAGTCTCACCCCCACGCCGGGACTGGGGCGCCCCGAGCGCCCCTTTCTCTTCCGTAGTCTCACCCCCACGCCGGGACTGGGGCGCCCCGAGCGCCCCTTTCTCTTCCGTAGTCTCACCCCCACGCCGGGACTGGGCGCCCCGAGCGCCCCTTTCTCTCCTTTAGTCTCACCCCCACGCCGGGACTGGGGCGCCCCGAGCGCCCCTTTCTCTTCCGTAGTCTCACCCCCACGCCGGGACTGGGGCGCCCCGAGCGCCCCTTTCTCTTCCGTAGTCTCACCCCCACGCCGGGACTGGGGCGCCCCGAGCGCCCCTTTCTCTCCTTTAGTCTCGCCCCGAGCGCCCCTTTCTCTCCTTTAGTCTCACCCCCACGCCGGGACTGGGGCGCCCCGAGCGCCCCTTTCTCTTCCGTAGTCTCACCCCCACGCCGGGACTGGGGCGCCCCGAGCGCCCCTTTCTCTTCCGTAGTCTCACCCCCACGCCGGGACTGGGGCGCCCCGAGCGCCCCTTTCTCTTCCGTAGTCTCACCCCCACGCCGGGACTGGGGCGCCCCGAGCGCCCCGAGCGCCCCTTTCTCTTCCGTAGTCTCACCCCCACGCCGGGACTGGGGCGCCCCGAGCGCCCCTTTCTCTTCCGTAGTCTCACTCCCACGCCGGGACTGGGGCGCCCCGAGCGCCCCTTTCTCTCCTTTAGTCTCACCCCCACGCCGGGACTGGGGCGCCCCGAGCGCCCCTTTCTCTCCTTTAGTCTCACCCCCACGCCGGGACTGGGGCGCCCCGAGCGCCCCTTTCTCTTCCGTAGTCTCACCCCCACGCCGGGACTGGGGCGCCCCGAGCGCCCCTTTCTCTTCCGTAGTCTCACCCCAACGCCGGGACTGGGGCGCCCCGAGCGCCCCTTTCTCTTCCGTAGTCTCACCCCCACGCCGGGACTTGGGCGCCCCGAGCGCCCCTTTCTCTCCTTAGTCTCACCCCCACGCCGGGACTGGGGCGCCCCGAGCGCCCCTTTCTCTTCCGTAGTCTCACCCCCACGCCGGGACTGGGGCGCCCCGAGCGCCCCTTTCTCTTCCGTAGTCTCACCCCCACGCCGGGACTGGGGTGCCCCGAGCGCCCCTTTCTCTCCTTTAGTCTCACCCCCACGCCGGGACTGGGGCGCCCCGAGCGCCCCTTTCTCTTCCGTAGTCGCACCCCCACGCCGGGACTGGGGCGCCCAGAGCGCCCCTTTCTCTTCCGTAGTCGCACCCCCACGCCGGGACTGGGGCGCCCCGAGCGCCCCTTTCTCTCCTTTAGTCTCACCCCCACGCCGGGACTGGGGCGCCCCGAGCGCCCCTTTCTCTTCCGTAGTCTCACCCCCACGCCGGGACTGGGGCGCCCCGAGCGCCCCTTTCTCTTCCGTAGTCTCACCCCCACGCCGGGACTGGGGCGCCCCGAGCGCCCCTTTCTCTTCCGTAGTCTCACCCCCACTCCGGGACTGGGGCGCCCCGAGCGCCCCTTTCTCTTCCGTAGTCTCACCCCCACGCCGGGACTGGGGCGCCCCGAGCGCCCCTTTCTCTTCCGTAGTCTCACCCCCACGCCGGGACTGGGGCGCCCCGAGCGCCCCTTTCTCTCCTTTAGTCTCACCCCCACGCCGGGACTGGGGCGCCCCGAGCGCCCCTTTCTCTTCCGTAGTCTCACCCCCACGCCGGGACTGGGGCGCCCCGAGCGCCCCTTTCTCTTCCGTAGTCGCACCCCCACGCCGGGACTGGGGCGCCCCGAGCGCCCCTTTCTCTTCCGTAGTCGCACCCCCACGCCGCTACTGGGGCGCCCCGAGCGCCCCTTTCTCTTCCGTAGTCGCACCCCCACGCCGGGACTGGGGCGCCCCGAGCGCCCCTTTCTTTCCTTTAGTCTCACCCCCACGCCGGGACTGGGGCGCCCCGAGCGCCCCTTTCTCTTCCGTAGTCTCACCCCCACGCCGGGACTGGGGCGCCCCGAGCGCCCCTTTCTCTTCCGTAGTCTCACCCCAACGCCGGGACTGGGGCGCCCCGAGCGCCCCTTTCTCTTCCGTAGTCTCACCCCCACGCCGGGACTGGGGCGCCCCGAGCGCCCCTTTCTCTTCCGTAGTCGCACCCCCACGCCGGGACTGGGGCGCCCCGAGCGCCCCTTTCTCTTCCGTAGTCTCACCCCAACGCCGGGACTGGGGCGCCCCGAGCGCCCCTTTCTCTTCCGTAGTCTCACCCCCACGCCGGGACTGGGGCGCCCCGAGCGCCCCTTTCTCTTCCGTAGTCTCACCCCCACGCCGGGACTGGGGCGCCCCGAGCGCCCCTTTCTCTCCTTTAGTCTCACCCCCACGCCGGGACTGGGGCGCCCCGAGCGCCCCTTTCTCTTCCGTAGTCTCACCCCCACGCCGGGACTGGGGCGCCCCGAGCGCCCCTTTCTCTTCCGTAGTCTCACCCCCACGCCGGGACTGGGGCGCCCCGAGCGCCCCTTTCTCTTCCGTAGTCTCACCCCCACGCCGGGACTGGGGCGCCCCGAGCGCCCCTTTCTCTCCTTTAGTCTCACCCCCACGCCGGGACTGGGGCGCCCCGAGCGCCCCTTTCTCTTCCGTAGTCTCACCCCCACGCCGGGACTGGGGCGCCCCGAGCGCCCCTTTCTCTTCCGTAGTCTCACCCCCACGCCGGGACTGGGGCGCCCCGAGCGCCCCTTTCTCTTCCGTAGTCTCACCCCCACGCCGGGACTGGGGCGCCCCGAGCGCCCCTTTCTCTTCCGTAGTCTCACCCCCACGCCGGGACTGGGGCGCCCCGAGCGCCCCTTTCTCTTCCGTAGTCTCACCCCCACGCCGGGACTGGGGCGCCCCGAGCGCCCCTTTCTCTTCCGTAGTCTCACCCCCACGCCGGGACTGGGGCGCCCCGAGCGCCCCTTTCTCTTCCGTAGTCTCACCCCCACGCCGGGACTGGGGCGCCCCGAGCGCCCCTTTCTCTCCTTTAGTCTCACCCCCACGCCGGGACTGGGGCGCCCCGAGCGCCCCTTTCTCTCCTTTAGTCTCACCCCCACGCCGGGACTGGGGCGCCCCGAGCGCCCCTTTCTCTTCCGTAGTCTCACCCCCACGCCGGGACTGGGGCGCCCCGAGCGCCCCTTTCTCTTCCGTAGTCTCACCCCCACGCCGGGACTGGGGCGCCCCGAGCGCCCCTTTCTCTCCTTTAGTCTCACCCCCACGCCGGGACTGGGGCGCCCCGAGCGCCCCTTTCTCTCCTTTAGTCTCACCCCCACGCCGGGACTGGGGCGCCCCGAGCGCCCCTTTCTCTTCCTTTAGTCTCACCCCCACGCCGGGACTGGGGCGCCCCGAGCGCCCCTTTCTCTTCCGTAGTCTCACCCCCACGCCGGGACTGGGGCGCCCCGAGCGCCCCTTTCTCTTCCGTTAGTCTCACCCCCACGCCGGGACTGGGGCGCCCCGAGCGCCCGAGCGCCCCTTTCTCTTCCGTAGTCTCACCCCCACGCCGGGACTGGGGCGCCCCGAGCGCCCCTTTCTCTTCCGTAGTCTCACCCCCACGCCGGGACTGGGGCGCCCCGAGCGCCCCTTTCTCTTCCTGTAGTCTCACCCCCACGCCGGGACTGGGGCGCCCCGAGCGCCCCTTCCTCCTCCGTAGTCTCACCCCAGAACTCCACCAGAGAGGTCCTTAAGGACCATCTGCCTGTTCCAAGTCAGGGTAAAGGAGGAGGGTTGGGCGTTGGGCTAGCAACTCCACCCCGTAAAAAAATCAACTTGCTACAGAAACCCCAATAATAGAGATAAGAGACATTCATCCTGTAAAAAGAAGGGTGTTCAATTCGGAGACGAATGACGTTAGGTGGTGAAATCCGCGAAGAAGCTACTAAGCCGATCACCCTTTTTATAACTAGGAGTATTACCATCGGTGCTCAGAACGTGAAGACCCTGTACGAGTCAGGAAAGACGGCGCAGGTTGCAGCAGAGATGAGAAGCAACAACCTGACCTACTAGGCATTAGCAAGACAAGATGGACGCAAGCTGGACAGAGATGACTGTTGACAGGAGAGCTGTTGCTGTATTCTGGACATGGAGAGCGACACACCCCACCCACAGGGAATAGGCTTCATGTTGTCCAAGCAGACACAGAGAGCACTGATTGGTTGGGACGCACACAGCCCCAGGATCATCACTGTATCCTCAGAATTAAAATAAAGAGGATTAAGATGAATGTTCAGTGCTTCGCTCCAACCAATGACTGTGAAGAGGAGGATGAAGACTACTTTTACAACAGACTTCAGAAAATTAGACTTTCCCAGACAAAGACATCACTATCCTTATGGGAGACTTCAATACCAAAATTGGACCTGACAACACAGGATACGAACAAGTCATGGGGACGCACGCGCTGGGAGAGATGAGTGAGATTGGAGAGAGATTTGCGGATCTGTGTACAGTTAACAACTTGGTCATAGGAGGCAGCATCTTTCCTCATAAGCAGATCCACAAGAGTACCTGGGTATCGCTAGCAGGCACGACAGAAAACCAGATCGACCATGTCTGCATTAGCAAGAAGTTCAGAAGACCCCTGCAGGACGTTAGAGTTAGAAGAGGAGCAGATGCGGCGTCCGACCATCACGTAGTGGTTGCCAGATTGAAGCTGAAGAACTGGATAGACGCGTCTGACAGAAGAGCGAAGTACAACATCAGCCCTCTGAAGGACCACAAGACCAAGGAAGATTTTTGGACTGAGCCTGAAGAACAAGTTTTCACTACTACAGGGTAGGTTTGAGGAACAGGAAGACAGTGTACTCAATAGCTGGCAGAAAGTGGGAGACATACTTAGGTCAGCATGCCAGGAAGTGCTTGGAATCAAGGAACACCAGCAGAAAGAGTGGATCACAGCAGGGACCTTGACTAAGATAGAAGACAGAAGAAGGTGGCAGTCAACAGCAGGCCTAGAGCAGCAAAGGGCAAAGCTCAAAAAGAGTATGCTGAAGCCCACAGAGCAGTGAAGAGGAACATTAGGAAGGATAAGAGACTATGTGGATGGACTGGCAGCAGAAGCGGAGCAGGCAGCATACAGTGGCAACATGAAACAGCTGTACGACACCACCAAGCGACTGTCTGGAAAGTTCAGCAAGCCAGAACGTCCCATCAAAGACAAGCAGGGAAATTCTACAACAGGAATTGAACAGATGGGTGGAGCACTTTGAGGAACTCCTGAACAGACCAGCACCACCAAATCCTCCAGACATCGACCCAGCCAACGAGTATCTCCCAATCAATTGTGACAAACCAACCAGAGACGAGATCAGAAAAGTCATCACCATGATGAACAGGAAGGTGGCTGGACCTGACGACATCCCAGCAGAGGCCCTGAAAGCAGTCCTGGATGCTTCAGTGGAAATGCTGTACCCCCTCTTTGAGAAGATATGGGAAGATGATGTGATTCCGGGAGACTGGAAAGAGGGATACCTCATCAAAATCCCCAAGAAAGGGGACCTCAGCAGCTGTGCCAACTACAGAGGAATCGCACTCCTGTTGGTACCAGGGAAGGTCTTCGATCGAGTCCTCTTAGAGAGAATGAAGGATGCCGTTGATCCACAGCTACGAGATGAGCAGGCAGGCTTCCAGCAGAACAGATCATGCACGGACCAGATAGCAACACTCCACATCATAGTCGAGCAGTCCATGGAGTGGAACTCCTCGTTGTACATCAACTTTGACTATGAGAAAGCGTTCGATAGCGTGGATCGAGAGACCCTCTGGAAGCTCCTTCTGCACTATGGCATCCCAGCAAAGGTGGTCAACCTGATCAAGAACTCATACGATGGCATACACTGCAGCGTGCTCCATGGAGGGCAGCTCACAAACAGCTTCCAGGTGCGAACTGGAGTCAGACAAGGATGCTTGTTGTCACCATTTCTTTCTCCTAGTCATCGATTGGATTATGAAGACATCCACTTATGAGCGCAGGAACGGAATCCAGTGGACGTTGTGGACCCAGCTCAATGACCTGGACTTTGCTGACGACCTTGCACTCCTTTCGCACAGCAAACAGCAGATGCAAGAGAAGACCAACTTGGTGGCAGCCACGTCATCACAGGTTGGCCTCAACATCCACAAGGACAAGACCAAGATCCTTAAGTAAGATCTGATTTGTATATTGACCTGGGTCTGGGCCCTGATTCTTTGGAATTGGGAGAACCATTTTCTTTTCTTGGGGTGTTTGGTTTTCATAACCATTTATCTCCAGAGTGAGTAACTGCTGGTAGTGATACTGGGAAATTGGTGTGTCTAAGGGAATTGCTTGAGTGACTTGAGACTAACCAGTGGGGCGAAACCAAAGTCTTTTCTGATTGGCTTGCCTTAGATGTGTAGAAACCCCAGCTTAGGGCTGTAGCTGTCCTGCTTGAAGCAATTTGTCCTGACTTGACACTCTGAGTTGGGTCCCACCAGGAACGGTGCCATCACAACGGCCATCAAGCAGGCTAAGCAAAGCTAACACCAAGTGGTCTGGAATGTTATCCAGCAGCATAGCACAATATTTGGAAAGCCTGTACAGAGCCAACATTCATAACTTTAACTGCAAAAATTATACACACATACCACTGGCATAATCATAATCAGCAGACCATAACCTGGTCGGAGACACCTTATATCAGGGGTTCTCAAAGTGGGGGTCACCAGCCACTTTTGTGGGGGTTGCCAGCCCTACCCTAGTAACTCCCTGCTGCAGGATCCCCGGCTGCCAGCAGCCCGAGCCGCGGTCTCCGGGGCCGCCGGCGGCCGGCCTGAGCCACGGAGGGACTGGGGGCCGGGGCTTCCAGCACAGTTTTTTGTGTGTGTGTATGGGTTTTTAGGGGTTTTTTTTTTTTTTTTTTGGTAATTCGGCAGCTTTTCGGCGGAGGGGTAGCGCCCGGCTGCCGGAGTACAAAGGGGGTTGCGGTCAGAAAAGTTTGAGAACTGCTGCCTTATCTGATCCCTTTTACACAAGATTTGGGGCCACTACAGGACCTTGATTGTACCAATGATCTAAATCGTTGCAGATTATTTCAGTACCCTGGCAGGTCTGATGTTATCACAGTTTCCTCCAACATACCCCAACACCCAGGCAAAAAGCTAGAAAAGCCCAGTATCAACCTTTTTGTGATGTGATGGGACAAGTCCTGGGAGAAGAGATGTTCTATAAACAATTGCCTTGGATTTGGCACAGATGCTACTTCCTCCTCCAGATCCATTCCAATACAAAAATCAGAAACTTATTCCAGTGGTACCACACCCAAATGTTTCTGTTACTGCCTGTAAATGCTGGAAGGAATTTCCTGAACATATGATAGAAGTACACCAATATTCTGGTGAGACTATAAGATTTAATATGGGGAAAAATTCCCCCTTGACCCTTTGGTTCTGCTGAGTTTACCCATGCCTGAGATTTTACCATTATAGAATTCTGGAAGGCAAACAATCCTACATGGGTCAGAAGAATGTAGGACACGGATCATAGACACAATTACATTTCCTAAGTTTGTTTAGTCAGAATGCAGAAATGGATACCACAAAAGTCAAGGAGACTGGATAAAAACAGCCCCAAAAGTACAATGATGTAGAATTAGGTTTGCCCAGAACTCCCTCATGCCTATCCAGAATGTGGAAAGTGGCTAACCTGAAATCTCTGAAAATGAGGCAGAGTTACAGTAATGCAAATGAAACTTCCAGAAATCAGGAAGTAAAAAGTTAATGAACATGCCCGATCTGAAACACAGCTATGGCGGTTGAGGCACTTTTTTTGGCCCTAGGACCACCTTGGGTACAGAAATTGTATGGAGAGCTGTATCATCATATATTTTTACATATGTCACTCTTATTTCTGTCTTTTTTGTCCATCACAAAAGACCTTAAAACAGAAGGATGATCTTGTGGCTAAGGCACTTAAGAAATCTGGGCTAAACTCCCAGCTCTGCCACAAACGTCCTGTGTGACCTTGTGCAAGATTTCTAAAAGAGTTCAGAGCCTGATTTACCACACCCACAAGTGAGGCCCAATTTTCAAACACATTCAGCTACTCGTGTCTCTATTTCTCAAGAGATCTCATCACCCTACGTGCTGTTTGAAGTGCCGAGATAGGAACAGCATATTGGTCCCTGCTGTGGATACTGAACTCTTTGAAAACGTTGGCCTTAACCTCTCAGTGACTGTTCTCCCATTCCTAACACTGGAAACATACTGCACCTCCTCTTCCACCCACCCTCACGGGAGAGACAGAGTCCCAGTGGATACTGGGGAGTAAGATCTGGCCTAGCACCTGTTGACTCTGCAATATCCATTCATGCCCAACATTGGCTTTTTGGGATCCAAACTGATATGGTCACCTGGATTTTCCAGTGGTCCCATGTTCGTATCATGGCCTCGGGGAGGGGGGTTTCCAGTCTGGATGCAGACTGTCAGGCCCCACCCCGATTAGGGGTGTTGTGTAATTGAGTGAATTAGTTGGTGGGGGAGGAGGGGTGGTGTGCAGGTAGAGGAGCCTCATGGTAGTAATAAGCACATTCTGTGAAGGGGCATCAATTAACTCTAAGGGGTGGGGAAGTCTTACAAGTGGAGTCCCTTCTACTGTGCAGGAGGATGTGTTGGACATGTTCCTAGCAGGCTAATTTGTGGGATTGAAATGAAGGAACCAGACCGTCAGATGGAGTTTCCGCAGGTGCGGATGAAGAAGCCGACCGCAGTTCTGGGAGAGGAGATCTGGTCTGTCAGGGAGTCTGGGGAAGACAGATGTACGTGCGTAGCAGGTAACAATGCCATGTCTGTCTGGGCCAAGTTGGGGCAATAAGTATGACCCAGGCCTTGTCCTCTGTGAGCTCATGTAGAACCCTGTGTATCAGTGGAAAAGTGTTGTAGCAGTGCAATGACTCACCCCTGCAGCATCTCCTGCTGGCCATCTGGGAAATTAGGTCTTTTCCAGCTGGAGCACCCTCTGCAGCCTGGTGCCTCACCTGTCGCTGGCCCCTGTGTCCTCCCAGTGCCCTTTTACCTGTGGTGCTGCCCCCATCAATATCCCACAGATCTCTTTGGGTCTCCCCAACCTGGGGAACTCCCAACTCTATCCCCACCTTGCCTTATTCCAAGGCTACTGCCAGTCATCATCAAGCCCCCCTTTCTCTGGGGCAGACTGCAGTGTAAGGGTGTCATGTAACTGAAACAATTTGGTTTCATTTGTTCAATTTGGGATCCTATATAGATTATTGGTGCAACCAGGGTCCTATAGTGGCACCAAATCTTATGTAAAGGGGGTCATAATAGGTGTCTATGACCGGGTTATGGATTGCTGATTATGAATATGCCATTGATGTGTGTATCAATTTTGTAGTTATGAATATTGGCTCTGGACTGTCTCTTTCCAAATATTGTGCTCCACTGGGGGGGGGGGAGGGACATTCCAGAGTATTGGGCGCCAGCTTTGCTTGAGCTGCCTGATGGCCCATTAAAGGACCATCAGCTACACAATGAACTTTGTCCACACCCGAGCTTCGCCAGGAATGTGACATGCCTGGTCAGAAACTGAATCGTGGAGAGTCTGGTAATTGAACCATGTGACTATGAACTTCCATTTTGCAATTGGACTCTGCATAAGGAGGAGGGGGTGTTCGCCCACAAGAGGAATTCTATAAACTCTGGGAGACACTTCCTCCATTTTGTCTTCTACCTCCAGTCTTCAGCCTGCCTTATTTCCAGCTCTAGAAACACATGGGAGCTCTGGCCAAAGGGTGCTGACCCATCCCTGGAGGGGATGCTTTTCAGAGACTGATTTAAACCTGCAGTTATTCTACCTTTGCTGCAAGCCTGAATCAAGAGATGTGCCATTACTGCATGTAATTGATTTCTTTTAACCATTCCTAACCCTCACCTATTCCTTTCTCCTTGTATAATAAACCTTTAGATTTTAGATTCTAACGGATTGGCAACAGCGTGATTTGTGGGTAAGATCTGATTTGTATATTGACCTGGGTCTGGGGCCTGATTCTTTGGAATTGGGGAGAACCGTTTTCTTTATTTGGGGGATTGGTTTTCATAACCATTGATCCCCAGGACAGGTGGCTGCTGGTGGTGATACTGGAAACCTGGAGTGTCTTAAGGGGATTGCTTGTGTGACTTGTGGTTAGCCAGTGGGGTGAAACCAAAGTCTTCTGTTTAGCTGGTTTGGTTTGCCTTAGTGTGAAGAAACCCCAGCTTTGGGCTGTAGTTGCCCCTTTGGAAGCAATCTGTCCTGATCTGACACTCAGTTGGATCCCACCAGGAACAGCACCGTATCAGATGGGTATAAACCCAAACCAAATCCCCAGTCTCCCCAGTTCAAGAGGAGGGAAGGCTTCTGGGGTAGGTCTGGTCCTGACTCTACTAAAGGGGCTCATGGAATTCCAGAGGGTAGGAACTCTCCCACCAAAGATAGACAGGTTACATGCTATGAATGTGGTCTGCTTGGCCACACAACACTGAATTGCCCAATCCTGAAGGGAAGCCCAAATGTCAGGGCAGATGTTAATTCAGTGGTTGTAAACTCACTGGAAAGCCACACAGCCCAGCGATGGTGCACTGTATACAAATGCTATTTCTGTGGTCTCTGAAGAAGGTGACCTTAGAACTCATTTTAAAGCTAAATATGGGAACAATAATGCAGAGTTTATTACCAGTGCAGAGGTTAATGAAGTAAGGTGCGTGGCTTGGAGGGATAGTGCAGCAGATATTACTTTGGTTAAAGCAAGCCTGGTCAGGGAGGAAGATTACTGGCCAGGTGAGGAGGTAACTGTTGTAGCCTTTTCTGAGTATTTTGTCAGAGTGACACTGGCTAAAATCCACCTTAAGTGGAATGGATTGAGGGCACCATGGTTGTGGGAGTGAAGGATACGATCCCTAAGGTTCTTCTTCGAGTGATTGCTCACATGCATTCCACTATAGGTTAGGTACGCGCAGCGTGCCTGGTTGCCGGGTAGATTTTCCCCTAGCTGCAGACTGGGTGAGCAGGGAGCCCCCTGGAGTGGCGCCACTGCGGCACTCTATAAGTACCCCTGCGACACAGTCTGGCCCTCAGTTCCTTCTTTACCACTCGTGCTGGTAGTCAGAAGAGGAGTTCTGCGTTTCAGCGTTCTCCTTATCTCCTAGCTAGTCGATTGTTCTCTTAATTGTTCGTTGTTAGCAGTTGTTGTTAGTTAGTTTACATAGTCTTTGTAGTGTAAATAGTCAAGTGCAGGGGTTTTTTCCCTGCTGCCGGAGCCTCTGTCTTCAAGGCTCCGGGATTCAGGCACTTAGAGTGTGGGAAGCCTATGCCTGTGGGGGATCCACACTCTAAGTGCCTCTCAAGTGCCTGGTAAGTGCACTTGGCAGTTTCTTCCTAGATCTGCAGTACCTTCAGCCCAGGACCCGAGACAGGCGGGGAGCCGACCTGAGGAAGAACCGCCAGCACCCGCACCGCTGACTCCGGCGCCGCAGGAGGCCCCATCGAGTCCGGTGCCAGTGGTCTTGCCACTTGGGGTGCCAACTCCGCAGCAGCTTCCCTCCACGATGGAGGCGTGTACTGCTGCGAGAGGGTTGCTTGCCGGGGATGCCCCGCAGCAACAAGTCCGGTCGACGGGCAGGCCGCCCATGACCGAGGCAGAGATCGCGTGTCGGAGCCCGGCAGGGCATGGACACCGCTCGATCTCGCGGCGCCGACCAGACTCCCGGCGGCTCCGGTCGCAGTCTCGGCGCCGCAAGGAGTTGAGACCCTGCTCAAGGCCTCCTCCTGGCCATTCGCGCCACTCGCGCTCTGGCCGCCGATCAGAGTCCCGGCACCCTGGTAGGGGCCGGTCGTACTCTCGGCACCGGTCGCACTCCCGGCACCGAACCCCGTCGCGGCACCGAAGGTCCTCCCGGTACCGATCATCGTCTCGGCACCGAGACTCCCCGAGGCGGCACCGTTCAGGTAGCCACGATTCCTCGGATGGGCACCATACCGCCCGGTACCGGTCGAGAAGCCCACGGCACCGGGAGTGTAGAGAGCGGCACCGGACCCCGTCGCGGCGCCGAAGGTCCCCCCGGTACCGATCGTCGTCTCGGCACCGAGACTTCCCGAGGCGGCACCGTTCGGCTAGCCACGACTCCTCGGATGGGCACCTTACTGCCCGGCACCGGTCGAGAAGCCCACGGCACCGGGAGCGTCGAGAGTCCGCCGGCACGCGGTCCCCTCGCTCGGCGGGACAAGCCCAGGTCAGCCAGAACCCTGCCTGGTCAGAGTGGGCGGCATGGGGGTACGATCGGCCCCGGGAAACCCAGTCTGAACCCGGGTTCCCGGTGAGCTCAGAGGGTCCAGTGGACGTGCTGGCAGGACCATCATCGGCAGTCCAGCCCTCCACGGCACGTAGCCCTATGGAGCCGGGTCCCTATGCCTCCCCCGTAGGGGTAGAGGCAGTGGCGGGCACTTCATCAACTAGCACGCCCGCCTTGGACCTCTCCAGTTACCAACATCTCCTCCAGGCAGTTGCTAAAAACATGAACCTGCCTTTGGAAGAGGTCCCAGTGGTGGACGACCCGGTCACCACCATGCCAACTAAGGGCACTCCGGCACGGGTGGCAGTGCCGTTCATTAATACTATTAAACTCCACACGGTGGCAATTTGGAAGACCCCCGCCTCTATCTCCCCCACTGCTCGTGGGGTGGAGAAGCGTTATTTTGTCCCAGCCAAGGGATATGAATACTTGTATGTTCACCCTACGCCCTCCTCCCTGGGGGTGGACTCTGTTAATAACAAGGAGCGCCACGGGCAGGAGGCGCAGGTCCCCAAGGCCAAAGAGGCCAAAAGGTTGAACCACTTCGGCAGGCAAGTTTATTCCTCCGGGGGCCTACAACTCAGAGTCGCCAACCAGCAGGCACCCCTGAGTAGACACCATTTCGACACGGGGGAGGCCCTTACTAAATTTGAGACTGCTCTCCCGCAGGAGGGCAAACAGGAGACCAGGGCCCTATTGCCCCAAAGCAGGGACATATCTCGTCATGCCCTGCAAGCGACCCTGGACTCGGCCGATTCTGCGGCCCGGACAATGGCCTCGGGCATAGCCCTCCGCCGGGCAGCATGGCTCTCGTCATCCAACCTAGCCCCGGCCATGCAATTTAAAATCCAGGACCTCCCCTTTGAGGGACAGTCCCTCTTCTCGGAGGATACGGATGCCCGTCTCCAGGCCCTCATGGACAGGCGGGTAACCCTCAAAGGCCTGGGCATGCACACCCCAGGCCCACAGAGGCGTCCCTTCATCCCGCCACGCAGGAAATTCTTCCCACCTGCGCGCCCGCCCCAGGACTCCTCCCTCAGGAGAAGCCGCCCTTACCGTCGGCGGCAAGGGCCTAGGCAGGGCGGAAAACAACAAGGCTCTAAGCCTTCCCAGGGGCCCAAATCCAACTTTGATGGTGCGCCCGGGGGCAGTTCACCAATCATAAACCTGGATCCTCCTTTCGGAGACCGTCTGTCCTACTTCCGCCGTGCATGGTCGGACATTACATCAGACCAGTGGGTCCTCCGCACGGTGGAGGTGGGATATTCGCTCCAGCTCTCCTCCACTCCTCCCACCCACCCACCCTCCTCGTCCCTCTTCAGGGACCCCTCTCACGAGCAACTCCTCGTACAGGAGGTGAGGTCGCTCCTCGCACTGGGAGCCATCGAGCCCGTACCGCAGGAGTTCAGGGGGAAGGGGTTCTACTCCCGCTACTTCCTGATCCCCAAGGCGAAGGGGGGCCTCCGGCCCATCCTGGACCTGCGCGAACTCAACACCTACATGATCAGGTTCAAGTTCCGCATGGCCACCTTGGGCACTATCATTCCCTCTCTGGATCCGGGAGACTGGTTCGCTGCCCTCGATATGAAGGACGCTTACTTTCACGTGAGCATCAAACCCTCACACAGGCGTTACCTCCGCTTCCTGGTAGCGGGGGAACACTATCAGTTTGCCGTCCTGCCCTTCGGCCTGTCCACCGCACCCAGGGTGTTCACAAAGTGTATGGCGGTAGTAGCGGCATTCCTTCGGCGCCGCGGGGTACACTTATACCCGTACCTCGACGATTGGTTGATCCGAGGCACCTCCAGGGACCAAGTGTCAGCTCACGTGCGGCTCGTTATCAGCACGTTCGACCACTTGGGAATCCTTCTCAACAGAGAGAAGTCCACCCTGGAGCCTACCCAGAACATAGAGTTCATAGGAGCCCTACTAGACTCCACGGTAGCAAGGGCATCCCTGCCCCAGCCTCGGTTCCTCACTATCCAGTCAGCCATCAGACAGCTACGCAACTGTCCGATGACTACGGTCAAGGTCTTTCTCAGCCTGCTAGGTCATATGGCATCGTGCACTCATGTCATACAGCACGCCAGACTAAGGCTACGCCCACTGCAGTCGTGGCTCGCGGTGGCCTACAGACCGAGAAGGGACAGTATGGACGCCCTCCTCTCCATCCCCAGAGCCACCCTATCCGCTCTGGCTTGGTGGGAAGACCAGGACAATGTGTGCCAAGGGGTCCCCTTCCTTCCCCCCAGCCCGTCCATGTCCCTGGTGACGGACGCTTCGTCCCTCGGGTGGGGAGCTCACCTAGGGGAACTCAGGACCCAGGGCCGCTGGTCGGAGTCAGACCTCTGCCTCCACATCAATGTCAGGGAGCTGAGGGCCGTCCGGCTCGCGTGCCAGGCGTTCCGGGACACATTACGGGGTCACTGTGTAGCGGTGCTGACAGACAACACCACAGCCCAGTACTACATAAACAAGCAAGGCGGGGCCCGCTCCAGCCCCCTGTGTCAAGAGGTGATTCTCCTGTGGGAGTTCTGTATAGCCCACGCTATTCACCCAGTGGCCTCCTTCCTTCCCGGAATCCAGAACACCCTGGCGGACCACCTCAGCAGATCCTTTATGGCCCACGAGTGGTCCCTTCGGCCAGATGTCATCCGGCCGATCTTCCTGAGGTGGGGGTTTCCCCACATTGATCTCTTCGCCTCCAGACAGAACAGGAAGTGCCTCCAGTTCTGCTCCTTTCGAGGCAGCTCCCGGGGATCCCTGACAGATGCCTTTCTCCTACCCTGGACAGGGCACCTGTTCTACGCGTTCCCTCCGATCCCGCTTCTCCACAAGGTGATCCTGAAGATCAGACGGGACAGGGCACACGTCATCCTCATAGCCCCG
The DNA here is from genome assembly GCA_032164245.1 of Sternotherus odoratus. NCBI lineage: Eukaryota > Metazoa > Chordata > Testudines > Kinosternidae > Sternotherus > Sternotherus odoratus. The sequence continues at coordinate 174,144,591 of JAVMKO010000002.1, read as the reverse complement.
GCCTGGCCCAGGCAATGCTGGTATGCGTCCCTCCTCTGGCTGTCCAGGGCCCCGCCCATCAGCCTCCCGATGTGGCCAGACCTGATCTCCCAGGATCACGGTCGCCTCCTGCACCCGGACTTGCGGTCCCTTCACCTCACAGCGTGGTTACTCCATGGCTGAGAGGTCCTGAGCTCTTATGCTCAGCCGAGGTGCAGGATATCCTTCTGGGTAGTAGGAAACCATCCACCAGAAGTACCTATACCGCCAAGCGGACCCGTTTCTCTGCCTGGTGCACACAACATGACATCGTTCCAAGTGAGGCTACTATCCCACGCATATTGGACTACCTCTTAGGCCTCAGAAATCAGGGCCTTTCTACCTCTACTATCCGGGTTCACCCCGCTGCCATATCGGCTTTCCATCCGGGTCAGTCGAACCACTCAGTCTTCTCCGACCCTGTGGTATACCGTTTCCTTAAGGGTCTAGATAAGCTGTATCCGAGCGTCAAGCGTCCCATTCCACCTTGGGATCTCAACCTTGTGCTCTCACGCCTCGCGATGCCCCCGTTCGAGCCCCTCGCCACGTGTTCCTTACTACACCTTTCCTGGAAGGTGGCATTCCTAGTAGCTATCACCTCGGCTCGTAGAGTGTCAGAGATCCGTGCACTGACCTCCGAGCCGCCCTACACTATCTTCCATAAGGACAAGGTACAGCTACGTCCCCACCTGGCCTTCCTGCCTAAGGTGGTCTCTCCCTTCCATGTTAATCAAGACATTTGTCTCCCAGTCTCTTATCCTAAGCCACACACCTCTGGAAGGGAACAGCAATTACACACGTTGGACGTTAAGAGGGCTCTTGCTTTTTATTTAGATAGAATAAAGCAATTCAGGAAACAACCCAACTTTTCGTGACAGTTGCGGAGAGGATGAAGGGCCAGCCAGTTTCAGCCCAAAGGCTCTCCCCCTGGATTACCTCGTGCATTCACACCTGTTATGAACTCGCGGACAAGCCGCTTGAGAGAGTAACAGCACACTCCACGAGAGCGCAGGCGTCCTCTGCGGCCTTCCGGGAGGGAGTCCCTATTACGGACATCTGCAGGGCGGCTACCTGGTCCTCCGTCCATACCTTCGCCGCTCACTACGCCATAGTCCAGCAGACCAGGGACGATGCGGCGTTTGGGTCAGCGGTCTTACGATCAGCAATGGGTCAACCCGACCCCACCTCCTAGGTATTGCTTGCAGTCACCTATAGTGGAATGCATGTGAGCAATCACTCGAAGAAGAAAACAAAGTTACTTACCTGTAACTGTTGTTCTTCGAGATGTGTTGCTCACATCCATTCCAAACCCACCCTCCTTCCCCACTGTCGGTTTAGCCGGCAAAGAAGGAACTGAGGGCCAGACTGTGTCGCAGGGGTACTTATAGAGTGCCTCAGTGGCGCCACTCCAGGGGGCTCCCTGCTCACCCAGTCTGCAGCTAGGGGAAAATCTACCCGGCAACCAGGCACGCTGCGCGTACCTAACCTATAGTGGAATGGATGTGAGCAACACATCTCGAAGAACAACAGTTACAGGTAAGTAACTTTGTTTTGTTATTTGTTGATCTTTGTAGAGCAGTTTAAGATTTTGGAATGAAAAGTACTAAACGAAATGCAAAGTATAATACCATAGTCAAGAGATATAGTGTTTTGCCCCGGTGTAAATACTGAGATACAGAGTACAGTAAAACCTCCATTTAACGGACTAATTCGGGCGAGGTGGTGTCCGTTAAATCAAAAAGTCTGTTATTTAAATTTTAAAAAACCGAGCTGTTGGAGCAGCAGCCCAGCCCGCCCGCCACAGGGTCGGGGCAGCAGCTCCGCAGCCCGCCCGCTGCTGGGACCCGGGCGGGAGCCGGCAGCCAGCTCGCCTGCTACCGGGACCCGGGCGGCAGCCAGGAGCTGGCAGCCAGCCCGGCCACTTCCAGGACCCGAGCGGGAGCCGGCAGCCAGCCTGCCTGCTGTTGGGACCCGGGCGGGAGCCGGCATCCAGCCCTCCTGCTGCCGGGACCCAGGCAGCAGCCGGGAGCCGACAGCCAGCCTGCCCGCTGCTGGGTCCCGGGCAGCAGCCGGGAGCCGGCAGCCAGCCAGCCCGCCCGGTGCTGGCACCCGGGCGACAGCTGGGAACCGGCAGCCAGCCTGCCCGCTGCCGGGATCGGGGCGGCAGCCGGGAGCCAGGAGCCAGCCCGCCTGCTGCCGGGACCGGGGCGGCAGCCGGGAGCCAGCCCGCCTGCTGCCGGGATCAGGGCGGGAGCCGGCAGCCAGCCCGCCAGCGGCTGGGACTGGGGCAGCAGCCGGGAGCCGGCAGCCAGCCGCCTGCGAAGGGGACCGGGGCCGCAGCCGGAAGGGGTCGCGGTCTGATATGGATCAGAAATTTTGTCCGTTGCATCCGAAGTCCATTAAATCGAGGTTTTATTGTACAATTAAAATAGGACAATTATTCTTTTCTTTGTTTCACATTAAGAGAAAGCTGACCTCGTCCTTCAGTGGAGCTTCCCAAAAGTCAAGTGTTTATAATTTCATTTTCATATTAGAATGACTCTAGACAGACTATAAATTTTTGCCATGAGAGGGCACCACCCACTGCAAACGAGAGTTAAGAAGTCGGGAAATTTTGTCACCCCACAGCAATAAATCAAAGTGTCAGGACTTGAGGTAGAAGTTTCAAATGCTGAATAACTAATTTTTCTTCCAAATTGTTTTCTTTGATAGTTTCCCGTTTAGAGAATGAGAATCAGAATTGTAATGCATCTGTGCCCCCATCTGAGTTTGGTAGGAAAATGCTGGGCCTCTTGTGGAACAGGTGCGTGTTTCATGTGCACAGACATCAGTGTTTTATATTGACTGTAATATGTGGAATAGGCCACTATTATATCAATTCGCATTCACAAACAATAACTTTGCTGAAAAAGAGTTAAGGTTGAATGTTTATTTTTAGTTACATCCAACTTGTATCCAAAGGGAAAATATTACATTTTCTTTACAAAAATCCTGTGCCTTTAAAAAAAAAAAAAAAAAAGGCAAAATGACACATGATCTAAAAGTGAGGAGTTAAGGCATCCAGCCACTACCCTGTTGCTATACAATTCTCCATTGTTAATGATCACCAACTCTTTCAGAACTGCTAATAAATATAGTAAACAGTACTAGACCTTACATGGATTCCTAGGAACCTGAAGTACACTCTTTCTATTCTGATAACTGGCCTTTTATTCCTATTCTAAGATTGTTTAATCCATGGCTGGATTTTACCTCACTCTGGCTGCTATGTTTTCTTAAATGTTCCTAGTAAAGAACTTCATCCAACTTCTTTTAAAATCTAAATAATTTATATTCACTGCTCTTGCTTTGTCGGCTACTCTCTTAAGCCTTCCAAAGACTTCATATAGGTTGGAGAGGTACTAGCTACCAGTACAAAAGCTCCACTGCTTTGTTTCTATCATATTACAGTGAAAACACATTAACAATTATTTTGTCTGGAACATTTTACTGAAGAGGAAGCAATGAGCTTCTGCTGCTGTTGTGGCACATGACATTCATTCTCTGTGCTGTCCAAGTGTGTGTGTGTGTGGGGGGGGGGGGCAGATAACATGCACCAGCCCCACTAGCAATACATTTATGACACACAGGAATAATGGTAAGAGACTGGGCTTTGCTTCCTGGCATTAGTCACCTGACATGGATCAGGAATACAAAAAATTAGCAATCCTGTCTGTTTTAGTGCCTGCGATGATTAATCTCTATACCAGTGACATTCCGGTCACATCATCCTATAAGATCAGCTATGTCGCTGACACTGCACTAGCAATGTAAGCATCCTCTCTGAAGGCCAAAGAGAAGGTGATGAACAGTGACCTCCTGACACTTGAGACTCATTTCAAAGCTTGGCAATTGAAACCCAACACTTCGACAACACTCACCTCTGCTTTGCACTTAACCACGAAGCCAAAGTGCCGCTGAAAGGGAACTTTTGTGGTCTGCTTTTATTGCATAACCGCAATCCACAGTCCCTTGGAGTTACCCTCGACTGGACATGGAGTTATCGCCAAAACCTTGACACCAAAAAGATTTTTTAAAAGGTTAACATAATTCAGAAGTTCCTTGGCAAATCATAGGAATGTGATGCATGCGCATTCTGAACATCAGTACAAGCCCTGGTTTGGTGCAATAGCTCCACCCCAATCTCACTCACGCTGAAATCAATGTTACATTCAAGATTATTAAGGGCTCTCTCAAATCAATGCCAATACCATGGCTTCCAGTTGTGGCAGGCGTCATGCCAGCCAACATCAGATGAGACACTGCTGTGATCCAGGACTACAATAAGATCCCGGCCACTCTGGAACTACCAATACACCCAGATCTCAATTCATTGCCACTCTCCTGATTCAAATCCAGGAAGCATTCCCAAATCCATTCATGAGTGCTACCAGCCAATGGAAAGATCTCCAGCCCACTCATTGGCTTGAATCGTGGGCCACTTGATGTCCCTAACAAAGACCTGATTGAAGGTCCAATAAAGAAATCCAAGGATTTTGCCTTCCCCATAGGCAGTGCAGCACATTTAACTGCATTCAGACATCACACCGAAGGTGCGGATATTTCCTGCACAATGAAAAAATCAAAGAATCACCAAATTGTAATTGTGGTGAGGTACAAACCATGTGTCACATCATAGAGAACTGCCCAATTCATGATTACAGTGGTGGTACAAGGGGGAATCCACCTAGCGAACCCTGAAGAATTAGAATAGCTTTCAAATTTTAAGATTAAATTATAATCCCAACCTGATGCTTTTCAAATACCAAATGAAAGAAAATAATCTTGTATCATGACAGAGGACAGTATTCAGGGGCCACCATTACATATTCCACCACCATTTTGGTTTAAATTCATATGCAAGTAAAATAACAGCAACCAAAAACAACCACCACAAAAAATAACACCAATTAATGGACTACACAATTGGAGACATCTCAGATGGGAGTCAGGGTAGATGATCTGAGCATATGACAGATGAGAGGGTTATTCTGCCTCCGATTGGCCATCTATCGGAAACTATGATCTCCAAACCTGATAGCTTCCCAATCACATGATGACTTCTTGTTCCCAAAATAACAGTTGCCCTCCATAGCTCTGGGAGTTAGAGGCGTGGTCACAGGATTCAGGGGGCATGGGTTCTAATTTCATGTGTGGGGCGTAGTCACTCTGGACTCAGAATGTCCGCACTGGTGATGTGTCTCTTGGCCACAGAGGTGTAGCTACCGCATGGAACCTGTGTTGGCTGTTGTGCTTTCCCAGCTCTTGGGATAAAGGGAAATCAATGGAGTTAGGCACCTGTTAAGATTTGCAAAAGTGCCTATCTGCATCTTTAAAAATCTGGCCCTGGGTTCTTTTGCCTATGAGTATTGGAACTGATAAGCCTTATATCACATTATGAGGTGTTTTATGATATTCTAACAGCTTTTATTTTTACTATTTGAAATGATTTTTCATTTAAAACATTTGAATTTGCATCTTAAGGGCTTGATGTGGTGTGCCTGGATGGATATATCATAGAAAAAATTGCTGAAATTAGTCACTTATGAATTCTGGGCCATTATTTGTTAGTAACTCATTTGGAATCTGTTAGTGAGTAAACAATGTTATTATATTGATCTGTTGCACAACAGTACAATTTCAATAAAAATAGTATAGTTTAGATCAAAGGTAATCTTTTGCTTTTGAATTCAAATAAATCTGCACCATCCTTAGTCCAAAGGCAATTAGGAAGTACACACGGTTTCAGTGTTTCTATTGAATTCTGTTTCCTCTACTTATTTAAGCATTCATCCCTGGCCAAAGCAAAATATCTATATATATAAAAGTCAAGTGGTGTATGTATGTGTGTATGTATGTAAGTATGACTGCGAACTCCTCCCGCACCGTTTGAGCCAGAGACTTGAAATTTGGTACAGTGAGGGGTCTTGGGGTCTAGATGCTGGTAAGGGTCGAAAAATTTTCGGATCTCACCTCTGACGCCCCCCAGGGGTGAAAGTCTTTCAGGGCCAATCACATCGGCTGGGCGGTTAGGTGGTGATGATGTCATAATACCCCCCTCCAACAGACACCTCACTTGCTCAGCTCACCCCTCCCTCCTCCAACGGAACCCCGGAGATCCCTCAGTTCTCTGCCCCTCCCCCCTCCCAACGGAACCCCGGAGAGCCCTCAGTTCTCTGCCCCTCCCCCCTCCCAACGGAACCCCGGAGAGCCCTCAGTTCTCTGCCCCTCCCACCTCAACCCCGGACTCCATCAGCTCTGTGCCCCCCCCCCACCTGCGAAGGTCCCCGGAATCCCTCGGCTCTGGGCCCCCTCCCCGCCTGCGACGGATCTGAGTTGGGTTTGGTGGGACGGTAAGTGAGGTGGGGGTGTCGGGTTCGGTCGGGGGGGTGAGGTGGGGGTGTTGGGGTTGGTCAGGGGGTGTTGCGGTTGGTGGGGGGGTGAGGTGGGGGTGTTGGGTTTGCTTGGGGGGGTGAGGTGGGGGTGTCGGGTTTGGTCGGGGGGTAAGTGAGCCGGGGGGGTGTCGGGGTTGGTCTGGGGGGGTGGGAAGGTGTCGGGGGGGTGAGGGGTGTGGTGTGGGTGTTGGGTTTGGTCTGGGGGGGGGAAGGTGTTGGGGTGGGTGCCCAGACCAAACCCGACACCCCCCCCCGGCTCACTTACCCCCCGACCAAACCCGACACCGCCACCGCCACCTCACCCCCCCACCAACCGCAACACCCCCTGACCAACCCCAACACTCACCCCTCACCCCCCCCAACACCTTCCCACCCCCCCAGACCAAACCCGACACCCCCCGGCTCACTTACCCCCCGGCTCACTTACCCCCCGGCTCACTTACCCCCCGACTGAACCTGACACCCCCACCTCACCCCCCCACACCAATCGCAACACCCCCAGACCAAACCTGACACCCCCCGGCTCACTTACCCCCCCGACCGAACCCGACACTCCCACCTCACCCCCCCAAGCAAACCCGACACCCCCACCTCACCCCCCCACCAACCGCAACACCCCCTGACCAACCCCAACACCCACACCTCACCCCTCACCCCCCACGACACCTTCCCACCCCCCCAGACCAAACCCGACACCCCCCCGGCTCACTTACCCCCGACCGAACCCGACACCCCTACCTCATCCCCCCAAGCAAACCTGACACCCCCACCAACCGCAACACCCCCTGACCAACCGCAACACTCACCCCTCACCCACCCCAACACCTTCCCACCCCCCCAGACCAAACCCTACACCCCCCGGCTCACTTACCCCCCGACCAAACCCGACAACCCCACCTGACCCCCCCAAGCAAACCCAACACCCCCACCTGACCCCCCCGACCAAACCCGACACCCCCCCGGCTCACGGTGCACTGTGTAGCACACAGATTATTAAATACACTGTTCGGTCGGGGGGTGAGGTGGGGGTGTCGGGTTTGCTCAGGGAGTGAGATGGGGGTGTCGGGTTTGGTCGGGGGGTGAGGTGGGGGTGTTGGGTTTGTTTTGGGGGGTCAGGTGGGGTTGTCGGGTTTGGTCGGGGGGTAAGTGAGCCGGGGGGTCTTGGGGTTGGTCGGGGGGGGTGGGAAGATGTCAGGGTGGGTGAAGGGTGGGTGTTGGGGTTGGTCAGGGGGTGTCAACTGTCTGCCCCCTCCCCACCTCCGACTGACCCGAGCAACGCCGGGCACTTATGCTAGTACTTAATAATACTCAGAGGACACTGTGAATTATGCTCAGAATTTCTAACCTCATACTTGGAGGGAATTGGGTTTTTCTAGGAAAACTCACTCAACTTCTTTGAGTCATTTTGTTTCTCTCATTTGGTCTTATATTTTGTTTTGGAAATGACTTGATTACATTTGTTATGTGCAAACTGAATAAAGTGCACGTAAGTACTATATAAATCTGATGCTTTAAAAGGGCCATTGTCACAAAGATGAAAACAATCAGGAGCCAAATCAGTTGGGAGAAAGAATTTGAATAGAAAAATGTGAATGAATGAGACATGGGAACTATTTAAGACCATTTTATTAAATGCCCCAAAAACCACAATCAAGAAGGAAAGCAGCATTGTTTTTCATTTCTACCTGAAATGCTTTTATGGGCCAAATTCTAATAACCTTACTCACAAAAAGTAGCATCCAACTCCATCTTATTTGTGAAGTAAGATGCTACTCCAGGTGAGAAGGATCAGAACCTAGCTCTTAAAAACCAAGTTCTCTTTTTAAAATTTAGCTCACAAGTAACCAGTCTGGTATTTGTAATTCTCAGAACTACTCAACGTATTTCAGTCTGCTAGCTGCAGTGCTTTTCCTACCAAGCAACCCACAAGTCTCAACTTCAGTACTGTATTGCTGAAAGGCTGAATCTAAAGAAAATGGAACCAAACCATCAGTAAAGTTTTCCAAAAGAGTAAAACTTGACGCTCTGACAGACTGGTGGCTACATTTTAATTTCATGTTAAGAAGACAGAAATCCCTACCAAAAAAAAAAAAAAAAAGTGGGAGGGAGCAGAAATTTAAAAGAGAACCGCCTAATTCAGCAGCTAAATCAGTGTAAGAAGCTTTGCATGTGTGTTGGGGGAGGGGGTAAGAGGGAGAGTGAGCGAGGGAGTGAGTGTAATGTGCCTTTCGAAGTGCTGGGAGCTTGATGGGAATGTTTGATTAGCTCCACTCAGAAAAAGAAAAGGTGGTCCGGCCTCCTTTTCCTGCTTGTTTCTGAGTCTTTAGAATAACATTGACTGGAGTTTGTGGTGCAGAAAAACTTGGAAAAAATACCACCTTCATACTGTGAGGAGAAAAGGAATACACCTCAGGCAAGCTAATTCTGACGCTATTCCTGTGTTCTTTAGCTCTGTTGATGGGGACAGAGAAGTTGTTTGTTTGTTTGTTGTCAGTGTGGAATTAAATACATGTAGGAAACTAGAGTTTGGGGTTTTTTTTTGTCTAAACGTTTACACTGAATGCGTGTTACAAAAGATCCTAAAGGGGAAATAGAATCTATACAGTGAAACTTTTATATATCACTAACATAAGTGCCCGGCGTTGCTCGGGTCAGTTGGAGGTGGGGAGGGGGCAGACAGCTGACACCCCCTGACCAACCCCAACACCCCCCGGCTCACTTACCCCCCCCCCCCCCGTCCAAACCAAAAGGGTAAAAGATTTATGCATCAAACCTATTTCTTTTTCATACAAAAGTCAAAATTTGCATGCCCAAATGGGTGATTTCATATGCTCAGGAAAGAGAAAATGTAGGGTACAAAATGTAATCCTCTACATGGGGCATATTCTGGCAAAATACAAACCATAGGCTCAATGTTCATGCTATGAACTGATCCAAAGGAGAAACCTTTCCTAAATTCTTAGCTGCTGAATTGAGAGCAACACAGAGGACTTTAACAGTGTTGTGCAGCATTTTCCTCAGTGCTCTAAATGTATGTGTGTGTGTGTGTGTGTGTGGTGGTGGTGGGGGGGGGGAATAGGACCTGAATCTGCAATTGGATCCTCATGGGCTCATGTGAGTAGTTTGTAAGTAGAGCCTACACCCCTGTATCCCAACCCCCTGCCCTAGCCCATAGCCCCCTCCTTCACCCCAAAACCCTCATCCTCAGCCCCACCCCAGAGCCCACACCCCCCAGCCAGAGCCATCACCCTCTCCCGCACTCCAAATCCCTCAGCCCCAGCCTGGAGCCCTCTCCTGCACCCCAAACCCCTCGTCCTTGGCCCCACCTCAGAGCCCACACCCCCCAGCTGGGGCCCCCACCCCACTCCCCCACCCAAACCCTCAGCCCCTGCACAGTGAAAGTGACTGAGGGTGGGGGAGCGCAAGCGACAGAGTGACCAGGGGCAGAGGCTCATGGCAGGGGTGGGGCAGGAGTGTTCGGTTTTGTGCAATTCGAAAGTTAAGATTCCTAGTCAGATTGCTGGTAGTGATGTCTTGTGAGATCACCCAGATGCAGGTGATCTTCTCTGTGAAGTAAAATAATTCCTTGCAGCAAGAGTGTTGGGTCTGTGGTTAAGTGGAGACAGTCTAGGTTTATGGTCTAAAAAGTTCTTTCATTGTGAACTTGCTGCCTCTACATCAGAAAATCAATATCTCTTTTCATCACTGACACCTGAGAGAACTGTAGTGTTCTGGACTTACCGTATATACTCGAGTATAGGTCGACCCGAATATAAGCCGATGCACCTAATTTTACCACAAAAAGCTGGAAAAGTTATTGACTAGAGTATAAGCCTAGGGTGGGAAATGCAGCAGCTACCGGTAAATTTCAAAAATAAAAATAGATACTGTATCTATCAGGATTTTCACTCACTCCAAATGAAAATACATTTTAAAATTCTTTTAGTAGTTTTCACAAGGTACATCCGGTAAATCACCCACAAAATGTAAGTGAGTGCATCTGATAGTTAGAGACCCTTGAAGCTTCTATAATAAAACTATACTGATTAAAGACTGTTGTATTGATTGCAATCATTATTGGCTCAACCTGCCTAAAGGAGAGTAAATATGCATTACGCCCCGGTTCCTCCCCTCCCCGCCGGAAAAAAAAAAAAAAAAAAAAAAGCGCCTCGCTCTCCCGTCCCCGCCGCGCGGGCGGGCTGCCGGGAGCGTCCCGGTTCCCCCCCTCCCCGCCGCGGGTGGGCTGCGCTCCCGCGGCGGGGAGGGGGGAACCGGGACGCTCCCGGCAGCCCGCCCGCGCGGCGGGGACGGGAGAGCGAGGCGCTTTTTTTTTTTTTTTTTTTTTTTTTTTCCGGCGGGGAGGGGAGGAACCGGGGCGCACATTTTTCACTGACTCGAGTATAAGCCGAGGCGGCTTTTTTCAGCCCAAAAAGTGGGCTGAAAAACTCGGCTTATACTCGAGTATATACGGTACATGAACCATTTAATTCAAGAATGAGCCGTCATGATAGCGGTGGTGGAAATGGATGATTTCCAGCTATTGAAATCAATGGCAGTCACAGTTAGCAAACTGCTTATTTTGGATCTCACCCTGGGAACTGCTGGACTGGGTACATGTCACCTCAGGACGAAATGCAGAGATGAAATTTCTTGATACTTTAAATGACTGCTTCTTGGAGCAGCTGGTACAGGAAACCACAAGGGGAGAGGCAACTCTAGATTTAGTCCTGAGTGGAGCGCAGGATCTGGTTCAAGAGGTAACTATAAAAGGACCGCTGGGAAATAGTGACCATAATATAATAACATTTAACATTCCTATGGTGGGAATAACACCTCAGAAGCCCAACACTGGGGCATTTAATTTCAAAAAGGGGAACTATGCAAGAATGAGGGGGTTAGTTAAACGGAAATTAAAAGGTAAAGTGACTAAAGTGAAATCCCTGCAAGCTGCATGGACTCTCTTCAAAGATACCATAATAAAGGCCCAACTCAAATGTATACCCCAAATTAAAAAACAACGCCAGAAAACTAAAAAAGAGCCACCGTGGCTTAACAGCCAAGTAAAAGAAGCAGTGAGAGAGAAAAAGGCATTGTTTAAAAAGTGGAAGTCTAATCCTAGTGAGGTAAATAGAAAGGAGCATAAGCGCTGCCAAATAACGTGTAAGAATGTAATAAGAAAAGCTAAAATGGAGTTTGAAGAACAGCTAGCCAAAAACTCAAAAGGTAATAAAATGTTTTTTAAATATGTCAGAAGCAGGAAGCCTGCTAAACAACCAGTGGGGCCCCTGGATGACAGAGATACAAAAGGAGCACTTAAAGATGACAGAGTCATTGCAGAGAAACTAAATGAATTCTTTGCTTCAGTCTTCACGGCTGAGGACGTTAGGGAGATTCCTAAACCTGAGCTGTCTTTTGTAGGTGACGAATCTGAGGTATTGTCACAAATTGAAGTATCAGTAGAGGAGGTTCTGGAACTCATTGATAAACTTAACTGTAACAAGTCACCGGGACCAGATGGCATTCACCCAAGAGTTCTGAAAGAACTCAAATGTGAAATTGCGGCACTATTAACGAGGGTTTGTAACCTATCCTTTAAATCGGCTACTGTGCCCAGTGACTGGAAGATAGCTAATGTAACGCCAATATTTAAAAAGGGCTCTAGAGGTGATCCTGGTAATTACAGACCAGTCAGTCTAACGTCCGTACCGGGAAAATTAGTTGAAACAATAGTAAAGAATAAAATTGTCAGACACATAGAAGAGCATAAATTGTTGGGCAAAAGTCAACATGGTTTCTGCAAAGGGAAATCGTGTCTTACTAATCTATTAGAGTTCATTGAAGGGGTCAGCAAACATGTGGACAAGGGGGATCCGGTGGACATAGTGTACTTAGATTTCCAGAAAGCCTTTGACAAGGTCCCTCACCAAAGGCTCTTACGTAAATTAAGCTGCCATGGGATAAGAGGGAAGATCTTATCATGGATTGAAAACTGGTTAAAAGACAGGGAACAAAGGGTAGGAATAAATGGAACTTTTTCAGAATGGAGAGGGGTAACTAGTGGTGTTCCCCAAGGGTCAGTCCTGGGACCGATCCTATTCAACTTATTTATAAATGATTTGGAGGAAGGGGTAAACAGTGATGTGGCAAAGTTTGCAGATGATACTAAACTGCTCAAAGTAGTAAGGACCAAAGCAGACTGTGAAGAACTTCAAAAAGATCTCACTAAACTAAGTGATTGGGCAACAAAATGGCAAATGAAATGTAAAGTAATGCACATTGGAAAAAATAACCCCAACTATACATACAATATGATGGGGGCTAATTTAGCTACAACCAATCAGGAAAAAGACCTGGGAGTCATTGTGGATAGTTCTCTGAAGGCATCCACGCAGTGTGCAGCGGCAGTCAAAAAAGCAAACAGGATGTTAGGAATCATTAAAAAAGGGATAGAGAATAAGTCGGAGAATATCTTATTGCCCTTATACAAATCCATGGTGCGCCCACATCTTGAATACTGCGTACAAATGTGGTCTCCTCATCTCAAAAAGGATATACTGGCACTAGAAAAGGTTCAGAGAAGGGCAACTAAAATGATTAGGGGTTTGGAACGGGTCCCATATGAAGAGAGATTAAAGAGGCTAGGACTTTTTAGCTTGGAAAAGAGGAGACTAAGGGGGGATATGATAGAGGTATATAAAATTATGAGTGGTGTGGAGGAAGTAAATAAGGAAAAGTTCCCAAAATAGAAGAACTAGGGGCCACTCAATGAAATTGGCGTGCAGCAGGTTTAAAACAAATAAAAGGAAGTTCTTCTTCACACAGCGCACAGTCAACCTGTGGAACTCCTTACCTGAGGAGGCTGTGAAGGCTAGGACTATAACAGGGTTTAAAAGAGAGCTGGATAAATTCATGGAGGCTAAGTCCATAAATGGCTATTAGCCAGGATGGGTAATGAATGGTGTCCCTAGCCTCTGTCTGTCAGAGGGGGGTGATGGATGGCAGGAGAGAGATCGCTCGATCATACCTGTTAGGTTCACTCACTCCGGGGCACCTGGCATTGGCCACTGTCGGTAGACAGGATGCTGGGCTAGATGGACCTTTGGTCTGACCCAGTATGGCCGTTCTTATGTTCTTATGTTCTTATGACTGCTGCAGCATCTTATGGAAGACTACTCGATTTCAGTACAGTAATGCCTCATATTCTTTATGAGTCATGTTTTAAAGGAGAGTTACCTTACAATAAATAATGATCCAGCCAAAACATAACCCAGAAATCACAATTCCAAACAGAGAAGATGCACAATAAAAAGACAAAGGTTTCAATCCAGCCCTTGTTTTCTTGTGCAATCCAACTGGCTGCACAGCTTTAAAGTCAGCATGTCTCTATACCAGGGTTTCTCAAATTGGGGGTCGCCGAGCGCTCCCCAGGGGGTCGCGAGCTCCTGCCGCCGCAACTCGCGGCGGGGACTGGGGGCCGGCGCACAGCCGGCAGCCCGCCCCCGCGGGGACTGGAGGGGTTGCGCCGACGGAGCTGGAAAAGGGGTCGCGGTCTCAAGAAGTTTGAGAACCGCTGCTCTATACAGTCGTGCAGGGGTAGGCAACCTGTGCCACATGAGCCGATTTTCAGTGGCACTCACACTGCCTGGGTCCTGGCCAGTGGTCTTGGGGGCTCTGCATTTTAATGAAGCTTGTTAAACATTTTTAAAAAGCCTTATTTACTTTACATACAACAGCTTAGTTATATATTAAAGACTTATAGAAAGAGACCTTCTAAAAATGTTAAAATGTATTACTGACACGTGAAACCTTAAATTAGAGTGAATAAATGAAGACCCAGCACACCACTTCTGAAAGGTTGCTGATCCCTGCAGTAGTGCATATCTATGGGGCTGAGGCCTGGATAAACCCCTTAGTGTTGCATTTATATTGCTGGGTGTTTTGATGCTTACACAAGGTAGTACTCAAATGAATAACACTCCCCACACACCACAGTGAAATGGTAAATCTCACTCTTATTATCCAAGTCACATCTTGGTTTCCAGGGATCATTCTGAGATTTGTTTTATAAACTTTGTCGCAAAGTCATAATATTTTAAAGGATTTTAAAATGTCTTATTAAAAGGTTTGTTTTCTCATGACACTGTGTGGGGTCCGTTCTCCAATCAGTGCTTGCCCATCAGGGTGAAAAAGCATTACAGGCCCACATCAAAGACAGACTAGTCCCCTAGTGCTTGGAGCACCCTGCTGCTCCATATCTAGCAGTCACTCCACTCTGCAGGTCTGTTCAGTTCTGACATCATTCCTGAATGGCCAACACCCTCCCCTCTGTTCTTCCTGCTTTGGGGCGAATTTCTTAGCTATTTTTACTGACAACTTTTTGGGATTTTACAACACAGAGCAAGGCAGTAACTACCTTAGGAGGGCTACCATGCTATTAATCCATGAACATGTTGCGCCACAAACTGACGAGTGTTGTGTTACTCTCACCCTCGACTCTCCTAGCCCTGTTATATTTCAAAAAGCTGAACAAGTTTGTGTTATCCAATGTCAGACGGAGAACTGTCCAAGCACTGAAGGTCAAGATTTTTAAAAGTCCCCACTGATTGGGGTGTGCTCAGGTTGAGACAACTGAGATTTTCAGATTGCAGGTGCTTAGCACTTCATTATAATTAGGCCCTTATAAACAGTCTCCAGTTGGACTTTCCACAGATTGATATACCCACAAATTACTGGTCACCTGTGAAAAACTTGACCAAACCCCTCGGATGCAGTAAAGTATTTGAGGGAAGGAAAGCATGTTTGTAAAACACGCTGGAGAATTTGTTCAGAAATAGTTCACCCTGGCAGAAAAATGTTGATCCAAAATTCTGCCAGAAATCAGGGGCACCCTGTATTCTAAACCACATATGTGCCAGCTACATATATTTTTATTGCAGTCTGTTCATACATGAATACAATAGCCACACGTGCTTGCTCATTAGGAGATGAAAAACTCCATAGAAAAAAGTTCTAATAATACTCTAACATTGGCCTTTCTATCCCAAAGGATTCCAGGGCACCCGGGCTTTGGAGTGGTGTCTACTAGGATCATTCAATTTCCTCCCTTTTGTTTGCCTGGTGCCACCTCAAAGTCACTGGCATTACAGCACCCTCTGCTGACCAAACGAGGACCGGACATAATTCTTCATAGAGCCTATCAAAGATGCCTCACACTTCAGTCAGAAGAAATCAAGCAAGCCATTAGGCAGAGGGACACTCCAACATGATGCTTCTAGGGGTATGTCTTCACTACAGCAGTAGGTCGATTTCCTTTAAGTCGATTTTTTTAAGCAGACTGTATAGAGTCGATTTTGTGTGTCCCCACAAAGCACAGCAAGTCGACAGTGTCTGTCCGCACAACTGTTGCAAGCGTCGACATAGCGAGCATTGCACTGTGGGTACCTATTACACAGTTCCCAGAGTCCCCAGCAGGCACCATTTCGAGTGCTGCACTATGGGTAGGCATTTCATAATTTCATGTCCTTTTTTCGTGCCGCTGACCCCATTTCGAGCGGTGTACTGTGGGTAGGCATCCCATTATTCGTGCCCTTCCTACGCGCTTCGCTAACGCCATAGCACTGCAAGCATGGAGCCCGCTGATGCCACCGCTGCAGTACTGGCCGTTGTGAAGACCTCGCGCACTGTTGTGGATTTTATGCTGTACCGTCTGCAGAGGAATGCGATCCAGAGAAAACTGCGCTTTCTGGACCCTGATGACAGTGATGAGGAGGAGATGGACCAGGACGTGCACAGCAGGGACAGGGACACTGACACTGACATTTTTGGAAGTAGGGTGACCGACAATCTGGCAAATTTGGTGGCAATGGGGCAGGCTCATGCCATGGAACACCAATTCTGGGCCAGGGAAACAAGCACTGACTGGTGGGATCGCATAGTGCTGCGGGTCTGGGATGACTCCCAGTGGCTCAGAAACTTTCACATGCGTAAGGGCACGTTCATGGAACTTTGTGACTTGCTTTCCCCGGCCGTCCAGCACAAGAATACCAGAATGAGGGCGTCCCTCACAGTTGAGAAGCGAGTGGCGATAGCCCTCTGGAAGCTTGCAATGCCAGACAGCTACCGGTCAGTCGCGAATCAGTTTGGGGTGAGTAAATCTACAGTGGGGTCTGCTGTGATGCAAGTAAGCAGGGCAATCGTCGAGCAGCTTCTACCCAGGGTTATAAACCTTGGAAACCTGCAAGCTATAATAGATGGCTTTGCCACCATGGGATTCCCTAACTGTGGTGGGGCTATAGATGGGACTCATATCCCTATCCTGGCACCGGACAACGAGGCCGCAGAGTACAGAAACCGGAAGGGCTATTATTCTATGGTCATGCAAGCAGTGGTTGACCACAAGGGACATTTCACCGACCTGTACGTGGGGTGGCCGGGAAAGGTTCATGATGCTCGTGTTTTCAGGAACTCTAGGATATTTAGAGAGCTGCAGCAAGGGATTTTCTTCCCCGACCAGAAAATTACTGTGGGGGGTGTAGAAATGCCGATCGTTATCCTTGGGGACCCAGCCTACCCCTTAATGCCCTGGCTTATGAAGCCCTACACAGGAGCCCTGGACAGGGGTCAGGAGCTGTTCAATTACAGGCTGAGCAAGTGCAGGATGGCAGTAGAGTGTGCATTTGGCCGTCTGAAGCGGAGATGGCGTTCATTACTGATTCGCTCAGACATCAGCGACAGAAATATCCACATTGTTATTGCTGCTTGCTCTGTGCTCCACAATCTCTGTGAGAGCAAAGGCTGGGAGGAAGAGGCAAATTCCCTGTCCGCTGCTTACCAGCAGCCAAACAGCAGGGAAAGTAGAAGAGCGCACCATGAGGCGCTGCGCCTCAGGGACGCCTTGAAAACCAGTTTTATGAGTGCCCAAGATGACGTTTGAGAACCCGCTCCCTTGCTCTCCTCAGCCCTAAGCCTGCCGTCCTTGCACCCTCTTTCCACCCCCCTCCTCCCATGCTTGCAGAGGAAATAAATTCACTGTTTTAAAAATCATGGTTTCTTTATTGCTGCATCACAAATACAAATACAGGGGATCACTAGCAAGGTAGGCAAGAAGGGGTGGGTGAGGAGGGAAACCAGCAGTCGCAGTGGTGGAGGAGCGGGGGCGGGGGGCAGACAGAAGCTTTTACAAGTTTTTAGAGAAACTCAGCCTGCTGCTGCTGCTTGTGCTGGCTTGTGGGGTAGAGTGGGTCGGTCCCCGGAGCTTCCCCTCCCCCCCCCCCCCCGGGTTCTCACCCCATGTCTGGGCGGGGAAGCTATGGGACTTGGGGAGGGGGGGAGGTGGTTACACAGAGGCTGCAGAGGCGATCTTTGGCCCTGCTGAAGCTCCACCAGACAAGGAAGCATGGCACTTTGCTCCTCCATTATGCGGAGCAAAGCATCCATCCGCCATTCTTCACGTTCCTGCAACTTTTCTGCTGCAGCTCTTGATTCTTGCCTTAACTGTAACAATTTTTCCCTCCATTCTGTCTGCCGTGCGGCATCAGCATGAGAGTTATGCAGAAGTTCGTTAAACATGTCATTGCGCGTTATTTTTTCACGCCTTCGTGTCTGTGTTAGCCGGCGTGATGGGCAAGAGGGAGGATTCACAGATAAGTGTGCAGCTCTTGAAGAAAGAAAGGTATAAGGTTATGAGACACATACAGTCGCGGAGAACAATGGGATTACTATGCAGCAGGGAAACACAGTATTCACAGGCCTGATATGGTTTCTGTACAAGGTCATATTCCTCACCAAAAAGTTACTGGATCAGTCAAAAGTCACAGAATCACCTCACGCAGGAGAGAGCCTCACCACGGCTGCTGAAATCACCATGCAGCCTGCTATGGTAAGCTCTTTACAGCAGCGCTCGGATATTCCAGGGTAACCCCACCCCCTTCCCCCCCTGTGAACCGCGAAATGCAAAACAAAACAAAAAAAACTCTCTGGGTTCGGGCTGGCTGCGGAAGCATCCGCTTGTAGGCTCAAAACTCCTCTAACTGCTCTCGCAACAGGCTGGCGGGGGTGAAGGGGGGGGGGTTGGGGGGCTTACAGGCTGTCTCGCTCACTGTGTCCAGACTAATTGCAGT
Source organism: Sternotherus odoratus (assembly GCA_032164245.1). Lineage (NCBI taxonomy): Eukaryota > Metazoa > Chordata > Testudines > Kinosternidae > Sternotherus > Sternotherus odoratus. The sequence goes on along the minus strand of JAVMKO010000002.1, from coordinate 174,126,020 downwards.
CCGTATTTCAAACAGGCAACCATGAACGACATCACTTTGCTTAGAATTTCTCAGAAAGATAGAGAGTGCATGCTCCTTGAGTCGCTGCAAAGTCCTGGTCCATTCGCCGCAATGCTAGCCTGCTCAATGATACCAGACTACTTACTACTTTTGTGGTGTGGGATGATCTCCTATCACGGGGGACCACATAAGGCGGCTCTCCCCAGAAATCTGGTGCGGAAGATTCATCGCTACCTCCTGGATAGCTTCAGTGAAATGTCCGTGGAGGACTTCCAGTCAATCCCGGAGTATATTGACAAACTCTTTGAGTAGAAACTGACCAGCAATGAAAGCATGCTAAGTCCTTAGGGCAAGTTAATCATTAATAAATGCTTCCTTTAAAAATCATGAGTCATGTAATCCCTTTAAAAAAAAAAAAAACACTCACCAGAGTTCCCTTCATCAGCTTGGGTACCCGCTTGGGAGGGTTGGCTGAGTACTGGATCCAGGGTGATAAACAGCTCCTGGCTGTCTGGTGATAATACCGTTTCTCCGTTTGCATCCTGCTGTTCCGTGATATTTCCCTCTGCATCATCCTCCGCCTCCTCATCCGAATCGTCCTCATCCCTGGCCATTATCCCATGTGTGGAGTCCACGCAGACCGGTGCGATGGTGGTGGGGGCGCCCCCCATTATCAGATTCAGTTCATTGTAGAACCGGCATGTCTGCGGCGGACCCCCCAAGCGTCCGTTTGCCTCTTTGGCTTTCTGGAACGCTTGCCTCAGCTCCTTGATTTTCACGCGGCACTGTTGGGTGTCCCTGTTGTGGCTCCTTTCCAGCATGGCCTTGGGGACTCTGGCGAACGTGTTTGCATTCCGTTTGGTGTTGTGGAGTTCCAACATCACGGATTCCTCTCCCCAGATAGCGATCAGATCCAACACCTCACGAGTGGACCATGCTGGAGCTCTTTTCCTCTGGCTGGTCTCCTGTGCTGCTGAGCTCTGCATGGAGTCTTGTGCTGCTGAGGTCTGCATGGCGGCTAGTGCTGCTGATTTCTCTGCATGGCGACTGAGCTGTGCAGGTGAGCTCACCACGCTGACTAAACAGGAAATGCAATTCAAATGTTCCCGGGTCTTTTCCTGTCTACCTGGCCAGAGCAGCGAGTTGAGAGTGCTGTCCAGAGCGGTCACAGTGGAGCAGTGAGGCAGTCCAGAGCGGTCAGAGTGGAGCATTGTGGGACAGCCTCTGGAGGCCAATAACGTCCCATTCGTCCTCACTAGTCCACAATCGATCCAGAGAGGTCGATTACAGCGCTACTCCTCTTGTTAGGGAGGAGTACAGAAGTCGATTTTGAGGGTCCTTTAAATCGACGCAAATGGCATGCACGTGAGGATGGGTACAGGTTTATATCGACTTAACATCACTAAAGTCGACGTTAAGCTGTAGTGGGGACCAGCCCTAGGTAGCAAATGAGCTATCTGTACAGCCCTCCCAACCTCTGACCATTCATGGAGTTTGGGATCTGAACTCAGATCCCCAATAGGGCAATCCATAGAGGAGGGCTGGCCTCACTCCACACACATTCATAACTTTTTTGCAGAGGTGTATGCTTTGATCACAAAGATCATGGAGAGTAAAAAAGAGAGTGGAAAAGACAACCAAAGATGACTAAAACCAGTAACGAATGTCAATCAGGGCCGGTGCAAGGCTATTTCATGCCCTAGGCGAAGCTTCCACCTTGTGCGCCCCGCCCCAGCTCACTTCCGCTCCGCCTCCTCCCCTGAACATGTCGCCGGTGCTCCACTTCTCCCGCCTCCCAGGCTTGCAGTGCCAATCAGCTGTTTGGCGAGGCAAGCCTGGGAGGGAAGGAAGTGGAGCGGAGGTGAGCTGGGGCAGATAGCGGTTCCCCTGCACGTCTCCACCCCCCACTTGCTTCAGGCGGCCCGCCCCGTGTCCCCCTGCCCCTTCTCACCTCCGCTCTACCGCCTCCCCGAGTGCGCTTTTTGGTGCCCCCCAATCACTTGGTACCCTAGACTGCCTCCTAGTTCGCCTAGTAGTTGCACTGGCCCTAATGTCTACTGCAGGGATTCTCAAACTTCATTGCTCTGCAACCCCTTTCTGAGATCAAAAATTACTACACGACCCCAGGATGGGGGACTAAAGCCTGAGCCCTGCAGCCCCAGGAGGAGTGGGGAGGCAAAGCCAAAGCCCAAGGGCTTCAGGCCCAAGCAGGAGGCCTGTAACATGTAACCCACCGCCTAGGGCTAAAGCTCTCGGGCTTCAACCCCAGGCGGTGGGGCTCAGGATAAGGCTCAGCAAGTCTAAGTCAGCCCTGGTGACCTCATTAAAATGTGGTCACAAGCCATTTTGGGGATCCCCGCCCACAGTCTGAGAACAAGTGCTTTACTGCTTTCCCACCGTGGAAATCAGAGATTTCAGTTCTTCCTTTCTTGATCTGTATCAATGGGAATAAAATGAGGATCAAACACCAGAGAACTCTATTTGTAGAGATAAGCATAAGTAGTCAATTGCTTTACAAGCATCTCCACCTGCTATCAAGTTATTTCTTAACTAACAGGTTTTGATTGCTGCTTGATACTGCAGTCAGGTATGACCAATTTCATGAAAGGATACACTAAGCATTTTTCACTCTGCAGTATACAAACCTCTAGATAGTGACCACCAGTAATGTTAGGACCTAAATCTGAACCTGCTCTTAAAGTTAACACCATCTTATCTGCAGACTGAGTTCTTAACACTAATCATGATTCATTAGCACTCCTGACCTTTAGGAATTAAGTTAGAAAATAAATCCACGATATAGGGCAAAGGAAAAGTACCCAGTAGAAATAATCTTTAAGAAGTTTATTATATGGGAGATAGCTCAAGATTTATGATATTATAAAAAAAATCTTAACAGTTGAAGGACTTCCTGAAACAATCTGGCATAAGACCTAGAGAACATTTCAGTTTAATCACATATGTGAAGCGAGTGATGTGAATGGCAGAAGTTAGGAGTAAACAAGCCAAGAATTATCTGCGTGAGGAATTTATACCCCCTGAAGGCAGGAGACATTTCTCGGAAGTTCTATAACCTTGCACCTTGAGTTTCTATCAGAAACTCAAGATGTTGAATCTGAATGGTGGGGACAACAGTTGGAACAATATCAGTGGGGTAGCTGTGTTAGTCTGGATCTCCAAAAGCGACAAAGAGACTTGTAGCACCTTATAGACTAACAGATCTTAGGGATCATGAGCTTTCGTGGGCTAAGACCCATTTCATCAGATGAATGTTGTGGAAATCTCCAGAGGCAGGTATAAATTTGGAGGCAAGAAAGCAAGGTAAATTCAATCAGGAGGGGTGAGGTCCACTTCCAGCAGGTGATTTTGGAGGTGTGAATGCCCAGAGAGGAAAAACTGCTTTTGTAATTGGCGAGCCATTCACAGTCTATGTTAAATCCAGACCTAATGCTGTCAAATTTGCAGATGAACTGGAGCTCAGCAGTTTCTCTTTGAAGTCTGGTCTTGAAGTTTTTTTTCTGCAGTATGGCTGTCTTTAAATCTGCTCTTGTATGTCCAGGCAGGTTGAAGTGTTCTCCTACAAGGTTTTGTATATTGCCATTCCTAATATCTGATTTGTGTCCATTTATCCTTTTACGTAGGGATTGTCCAGTTTGGCTGATGTACATAGCAGAGGGGCATTGCTGGCACATGATAGCAACTCTAACTCAGGAACCAATCCATGCAACAAACCTCGATGCCAACTCTGCCCACATATCTATACCAGCAACACCATCACAGGACCTAACCTGATCAGCCACACCATCATTGGTTCATTCACGAGCACATCTACCAATATAATATATGCCATCATGTGCCAGAAATGCCCCTCTGCTATGTACATCAGCCAAACTGGACAATCTTTCTTTCCCCAGTTAATGCACTTTTCCCTCCCCTTCTCAAAATGGCAGCTGACTGAACATGGTCAGGGAGCAAAGGAATTATGTTTTAAAGTGGCCAGTTTATTTTAAGAGCATGCATTGTCAGTACAATGCAAAAACAAACAACAAAAAAACTACTATAGAAAGAAAACAGGATATATACTTTTGCAAATACCTTAGGTGCATTCAAAGCACATGCTTCTGCAGGCAAAATAATGCAAATAAAATTACAAATGCAATTAATAGTCAATGCATTCAGAACAAAAAACAAACAAAGAAATACTTCCAGTGACTGAAAGCTCCATGAACCAGCACTCGAGCATTCAAATTAAACACACTGAGAATTCAAAAGAACGTTTGCCCGGTTACTGGCTTGCTTGCATTCAGACTACATAATTTGGCAGAAAAAAAACCCCACTAACAATATTTAAGTCCAAAACAAATTACTTGCTATGGTCAGATTCAGGAAAAAGCTAGAACAATTTGCGGCTGGTTTAGGGGGCTTGTCTTGGACGTGCTCACAAAACTAACCAGCAGTCATGACCTTCCTCCACTTGCAACAATGCAAATTTGTCTCGACTGGACATCCTTCCTGTTCTCTGGCACAATTTCACTGAACTTTTCAAGCAAGTAGTGTTTGAGCTTTGCTCACACATTTCTAGCCAGGGGAACCTTTTTGCTCCTACCATGGTAGGACGCTCCGCAGCGAGCTCTGGGAGAACATGGGGCTGGTGTTTTATGGGCCCAGAAAGCCATGAGCCATCTCAAGCATCTGCCTTTTCTGGACCTTTGGAACCCTTATGAGTGATATATTTGCAGGATCCCTACTAACTGTAATAAGATTCGGAGTGTTTACTACACTATCCCCAGAGCTACCCAGGCCACCAGGTTTGAAAAGTGGCCACCAGCCAGTGGGATTGAAAAGTGCCCCCATATACTCCCCACGCTGTGTGCTGTTCCCGGGCCCTGAAGCAAGTGGTGGTGAGTGTGACCTTGTCCATATTTTTACAAACATCTATAGGGGAAGAGTTTTAGGGAGTTTTACCACTGATTTTTCAATGTCTGCTGGCCCCCTTAAATCTAACAATGGGTGTCAGTTTAGCCATTTATAAGTGGCTACTGGTGTGGCATCCTTTAGAGCAAATCACCTCTACATCTGCTGAAAGATTGACCTGAAGCTTGGGGTTTTACCAGACTGGAGCTCCCCAGCTCCCTCACCCTAATCCCCAGCACTGCTCTAGTTCAGATACCTTCCTCTCAGGTAGCTAGCTCTTCTCCCTCTAGGCCTGTAGAAAAATGCCTCAAACTCTTCACCCCATAGCTCTTTTATCAGGGCCAGCTGGGCCGTGATTGAGTTGGCACAGCTGTGGCTGCTTCCCCAATCAACCTAGCTTGGCTGCTTTTAACTCCGGCTCATAGGAGTGGGGCAGCTGCCCCACTACACATGGGAAGGGGTATTTTCCCCTTTTTACTCACCCTGACCAAGATGTGCAGAAGACACTACAGTAAACCCTCGATTTAACGGACCTCGATTTAACGGACTTCGGATGCAATGGACAAAATTTCTGAGCAAGCTGATGCATTCCTGATCCATTTCTGACGGGCTGGCTGCCGGCTCCCGGCTGCCGCCCGGATCCAGGCAGCGGGCAGGCTGGCTGCTGGCTCCCACCTGCGGGCGGGCTGGCTCCTGGCTCCCGCCCGAGTCCCGCCAGCAGGCGAGCTGGCTGACTGTTCCCCACTGCCGCCCGGGTCCCAGCAGCCGGGACCCGGGCGGGCTGGTTGACGGGTCCCGGCTGCCGCCCAGGTCCCAGCAGCCGGGACCCGGGCGGGCTGGCTACCAGCTCCCGCCTACCGCCTGGGTCCAGGCAGCGGGCGGGCTGCGGAGCTGCCGCCCCGACCCTGTGGCTGGCGGGCTGCTGCTCCGACAGCTCGGGTTTTTTTTTTTTTTTTAATTAAATAACGGACTTTTTCATTTAACGGACACCCCCTTGCCCGAATTAGTCCGTTAAACGGAGGTTTTACTGTACTGATTTTGGGTGCCCAATGTGAGAACTTAAGGAGATAATTTTCAGAGAACACTGAGCATCAAGCCACTGAAAATCAGGTCCCTTTATGGTTTGTTAGGATGGGCAGCCAAAAGTCATTTGAAAATCTTAAACAGTGACATTACTCAAGCTTTTAATATAGGGATTTCTATCTCCTTACTGTAACTAGGGTTACCAACTTTCTACTCACACAAAACCCAAACACCCTTGCCCTCTCCCAGCCTCCGCCTCTATTCCGCCCCTTATCTGAGGCCCCATCCCCTGCTCACTCCATCCCCCCCCCACCCTCTGTTGCTCGCTCTCCCTACCCTCACTCACTTGCTCATTTTCACCGGATTGGATTAGGGGGTTGGAGTGAGGGCTCTGGCTGGGTGTGAGCTGGTCCAGAAATTAGGGATTCAGAGTGTGTGAAGGGACCCCAGGCTGGGGCAGGGGGGTGAGGGCTCTGGCTGGGGTGTGGGCTCTTGTGTGGGGCCAGGATGAGGGACTTGTGGTGCAAGAGGGTACCCTGGGTAGGGACCAAGGGGTTCAGAGGGTGGGAGGGGGATCAGGGCTGGGGCAGGTGGTTGGGGAATGGGGGGTGAGGGCTCCAGCTGGGGGTGCAGGCTCTGGGGTGGGGCTGGACATGAGAGGTTTGGGGTGAAGGAGGGTGCTCTGGGCTAGGACTGAGGGGTTCAGAGGGCGGGGGCGGGGTTAAGGCTGCGGTAGGATGTTGTGGTGGGGGTAAGAAGTGCAGGCTCTGGACAGCACTTACTTCACGTAGCTCCCGGAAACAGCGGCATGTCTGTACTCCACCTTCTATGCAGAGGCACAGCCTGGTGGCTCTATGCAGTGCCCCATCCGCAGGCACCGCCCCTGCAGCTCCCATTGGCTTTAGTTTCTGTCCAATGGTAACTGCAGGGCCAGTGCTTGGGCAGGGGAGTGTGCAGAGCCTCCTGGCTGCCCCTATGCATAGGAGCCAGAAGGAGGACATGCCACTGCTTCCAGGGACTGTGTGCAGCCATGGCAGGCAAGGATCCTGCCTTAGCCCCGCTGCACCACCTATTGGACCTTTAATGACCCAGCTGGCAGTGCTTACCAGAGCCGCCAGGGTCATAGGCACCAACTTTTCCTTGTGCCAGTGTGCACTTGACCCCCCTTCTCGATCCCGCCCCACCCTGACTCCACCCCTGTCCTGCCACCTCCTGCCCCTGCCCCACCCCATTCCAACTGCTTCCCCAAAGTCCCTGCCCCAACTCTGCCCCTATTGGACTCCTTCCCCAAATCCCCGCCCTAGCCGTGTCTCTTCCCTGAGCACACCGCATTCCTCCTCCGTCTCCCTTCTTCCAGGCACTTGCTGCTGCAAAACAGCTGTTTTGTGGTGGCAAGCGCTGAGAGCTGGGGGAGAAGTGGGGAAGGCACCCTCAGGGGAGGAGGTGAAGGTGAGCTGGGGTGGGAGTGGGGTTTCCCCATGGGTGCTCCAGCCCTGAAGCACCCATGGAGTCAGCACCTATGGCCAGGGTCCCTTTTTTGACTGGACATTCTAGTTGAAAACCAGGCACCTTGCAACCCCACTCTACCTCAGAACCTATCCTAGTTACCTTTCATGCTAAAGGCTAGAATTTAGTTATTAATTCATTTTAAATTTGAACTGAGAAATACATACAGCCACAAATCACTAATAAAATGAACATCAGACAAGTTTACAGCATCTGGAAGGAAATGTCAAAGGTGTAAAAACAAAGTAAATCAGAATATATTATTGCTATACAATCCTGCAGTAAACGTTCGGAGGATAAGACATGGGTGAGGAGCTGTCATGGGGGGAAATGGCTGCTGGACACAAAGGCAACAGAACAGCAGCAGCCGCCACCTTGGGCTTGTCTTTTCTTGGAAAAAGCCTTTCAACATCTGTCGGGCTTCCCTTGCTTTCATTCAGCTTTTGTAACCCCTTCCTAGAGTGAACAGCCAGCAAGCTGGCACCATCTGGTGTTCAGAATGCACTAGGCTCACGTCGATTACACATAGAAAACTCGGAGTTTTCTCCGGACTATTTGCTGAATACAGCACATCAGCTGGTCTCCTATGTGGTGGCTCCAAGTTAGTGTGGATTTCAAGAATACTGGGCAATGCGGAGAGCACTATAGTGGTTCCCTGCAGAAGGAGTGGCTATGCAGAATGGCTCTTCCTTCTTATAACGGCATTTCCCTGTTCTCTACAAAAATTCCCAGAGCCAAATGGCCAGGATAGAGCAGTGCGGGGCTGGGGAGAGTTGGGCAGCATTCACACAAAGTGATGTGCCACTTCTCACCAAGAACTCCGCATGTCCACACTAAAGCATGCACCAATGCTGTTTCAAGTTTGCCCTCTCCACTTACTTTATGACCCCACATGGGGGGGAGGGGGACACAGAGATGCACTGTTGCCAACTCCCAGAGTTTTATGGAGAGGCACATATATTTGGTGCTTTCATGAAAGCCCCTTCTCCTAGAGTTATGTAATTGTGCAAGAATCTGAAGTTTTATTTAAAATTACGTTTCTAGCCCTCTTGGTTGCAGGGAAAACATGACCTGAGTGTAGCCTACAGCCGTAAAAACCAAAAGGCAAATAAGAAGAACCCAGCATTTGGGGTTTTTTAAAGAAAATTATGATTGTGGGGGGCCTGACTCACGATTTTGAATGGTGGGGCTCGGCCATGTGGGAGATGGGGCAGTATCTAATGACACTACTTGTCTCCCACAGCAGGCTCAAGGCGAAGAGGAGCAGAGAGGCCTTAGATGTGGCTGGCTAAGATCCAAATAGGCTTGTGGACCAATACACTGTATTTGTCAATCCCCAGCCTTTCTGTCATGTTTTGGTGCCTCTCTCAGGTCCATTGGCAGACTGAGTGCCTGGTGGCCCTGCAGTGAACACAGGACTTCAGTGGATTGCTCTTTTCAGGGCTTGACTATACAGAGATTGGTGCACAGCAGACTGGGATGTAAATCTACAGCACTCCAGCCTGCAGCTCACTACTACTGCACACTAAAAGTTCCATAGTGAGAGTAGATCAAAGTTCACTATGGAATTTGTATGGTATTCACGCCCCCACTTGCCACAGCTTGCTGTCTGTATAGATAAGCCCTTAAGTGATCTACTTTCCCTCCTCCCTACTTTTGGCATGGATTTAGGGTAAAAGGCTATAACAATATCTAGCAGTATCACACTGCTTTGTTTTTAACACCTTCTCAAATTTTCCTTTGTCTCTCCTTTATTTTCCTCTTTTTTAAAGAAAATGGTTTCTCATGCTTGTTTTATTATCTGAACTATGTAAGATTTCCAATCCCTATTTGGCTCCCTTTTTATCCTGTTCTAGCTTTATTTTCAGTAATGTGGGGCACCAAAGCTTCCATTGACTATAGTGACCAAAGCTCCTACACAAGACAAGTCACACTAACATTTAATTTTACACAGAGATTTTTCCATTCCATTTAGCCCCTCATTTGGACTTCATTTTTTTGCACATTTCTCTGTTTATTGTTTGTAGGTAAGGCTAGATAGTACCTGCCTCTTTTCTCTTCCAAAGATTCTCTCGCCAATGTTTCTATGCTTTCAGACAATTAGCATTAATCCTATAAGGCAGTTCACTGAACTGAAGAGAATATCATGTTGAAATGTTTCAGCACTTTAGTCCTATTTACTATTTTAAGGGGACAGTCAACATGCAGGGGAGCTAGCCTTGAAACTGAACACTCACACAATCTACAATGAAATACAGAACAAATAATCTTTAGTCAGAATCTTTGTTGCCCCATGTGTATTTGGTAGTATTGCTGCTATATAACATATGTAATGGTTCACAGACTATCTGTAATGATATTAACAATTTCCATAAAATAAAGTTGGTGAAGATTTTAGGCAAAATCTCTTCCCAACATGCTTAACCTCATTCCACTATGTGACAGGCTGACAATATTCTGGACAAATCTTATGGAATAAAGATAACTTTATTAAATGAAGTTTAATCTTATTGAATTGGGTTCAACCTTTTTGAATTGGACTTTGGGGTCCAGTGTATTAAAAATGCAATTGTGTACATATTGTTGGGAAATTGTATGCAACTCCTTGAGAAGGGCAGTGCTAATACAATTCCTCTGTGTGACAGGACAACATCCCGCTCCGGCTCCTGTTTCCTGCTTTGACCACAGACCCAGACACCTTGAGTTATTAAACGCCTCAGGGCAGTTTATTGACATTTGCTCCCCCCCAATGATCCATACACCATAATTAAAGCTGCAATTTTGCCACTGAGGTCACGGATTCTGTGACTTTCCATGACTTCTGCAGTGGCCAGTGCAGCTGGCTCTGGCCGAGTAGCTCAGGCAGTCCCTGGACCAGTTGCATGGGCCACTGCTGGGGCAGTTTTGGGCCACACCCCTCTCCCCCATCAGGAGGAGTTTGGGTGGGGGGCTCTGGGATTGAGGTGTGGGAGGAGAGGAGGGCTCTGGGCACCACTTACCTTGGAGAGAGTTCCCCAGAAGCAGCAACATGTCCTTCCCTCAGCTCCATGTGCTACCTCCACCCATAGGCATCATCCCTGTAGCTCCCATTGGCTGCGGTTCCCAGCCAGTGGGAGCTGTGGAGCTGGCAGCATGCAGAGCTAGGAACCTAGGGAATGACATGTCACTGCTGCTGAGAAGCTGGGTAGGGAGCCTAGCAGCCCTGCCAACCTCCCACCCCAGCACCAGTAGGAGTCCCAGGCTGCTTCTACCTGAGCACGCATAGCTCCCCCCCCCCCCGCCCCTCCCCCAGCACTCATGGTGCCCTCAGACAGGGCTTCCAACTTTCTAATACCATAAAATGGAACACCCATGCCTTGTCCCCTGCCCCGCCCCTTCTCGGAGGCCTCAGCCCCACTCACTCCATCCCCCACTCCCTCCTTTGCTTGCCCACCCCCAAGCCATTCCCTCAGCACCTGTACCACCCTCCCTCCAGCACCCACAGCATCCCAAGATTTAGCACTCCCAAGATTTAGTCCAGGGTTTAGTACAAGTCACAGACAGGTCACATGCCATGAATTTTGGTTTACTGCCTGTGATATGGCCATGACTTTTACTAAAACTACCCATAAATAGCCTTAACCATAATTATTTACCGTTTCTGCTTCTCCTCAGTTCGCTGTGGAGAGGAGAGGAGAGGCAACCAACACCTCTTCAAGACCCAGTTGAACCCAGAGAGAACACACTGAGGAAAGGGACAGAGGCCCCAACTGGTGAGATTTCTTGTCCCAGTTAATGCACTTTTCCCTCCGTCACCTGAGAAATTTTGTCTCCATTTCCTTCCCTGCCCACCCCTTCCCAAAATTGCAGCTGACTGAACATGGTCAGGGAGCAAAGGAATTGTTTTAAAGTGGCCAGTTTATTTTTAGAGCATGCATTGTCAGTAGAATGCAAAAATCAAACAACAACAAACAAACACCAACCACACTATAGAAAGAAAACAGGATATATACTTTTGCAAATATCTTAGGTGCATTCAAAGCACATACCTCTGCAGGCAAAATAATTCAAATAAAATTACAAAATGCAACTAATAGCCTATGCATTCAGAACAAAAAACAAAGAAATACTTCCAGTGACTGAAAGCTCCATGAACCAGCACCCAAGCATTCAGATTAAACACACTGAGAATTCAAAAGTACATTTGCTTGCATTCAGACTACATAATTTGGCAGGAAAAAAAAAAACACTAAAAATATTTAAGTCCAAAACAAATTACTTGCTATGGTCAGATTCAGGAAAAAGCTAGAACAATTTGCAGCAAGGAGAGCACTCTCTTGATCAGGACTTGGGCTCTCTTTGACCTGTGGGTCCTTCTTATACCTCCTGTGTCAATGGGCCAATTTGGTCATTAGTCCTCCCCCACGCCATTTTAATCCACTAATTAGGCCTCTTCAGGTCCATTTTGTGGGGAATGAATTGGTGTTTAAGTGACCAGAGTGCCTTTCCTTAGGCTTTTGTTTTCTTGCTGGAGCTGTTACTGCACCTGAGTCTCTCCTCACCTCCGGCACTGTCCTCTGGCATCCCCTTGTGGGATCTACCCATTCTCCACCCACAGAAATAGTATTTGGTAGGCAGAGGTTCCCCCCCCCCCCCCCAACAATTCTGTTTCTGCCTGTGATGTGGGGATATGTGAGCAACCTAGTGGAACAGTCTTTTTACCCTCAACTCATTTAATTGTGGTGGGGCATGTGCCCTCCCCATCTCTGCCTGGCTGCTCAGGGTCCCTGTCTCTCCCACCCTTCTGAACCCTGTCTGGGCTCTTTCGCTTGGCTTTCTGATGATAGTAGGGAGAGGGGATGTTCTGATGACTCCTTGATCCCAGCCACTAAGCTCAGGATATTTGTTTCTCCTGCCTCTATTTCCATACATGTTTTTCTTCTGCTCTCCCTCTGTTTCGCAGGGGACTCTGCTTTATTTCCCTTCCTGATGGCTTGTCCTAGGTTTTGTGTTTACCAACCTGTCTCCTCCCAGTTGAAGTATTTTCTCTTCCTCAGGTTTTGTCTCTTCCTGCCTGGTTTCATTTTCCACTGCTTAGGCCCCTGGCATCACACTGCTTCACAAATGGGAATGGGCTCCACTCTGTGCCCAGTACAACAGCATGGGGCGACATGTCTGTTATCCCAAGCCGTTTTCACCAAAACCTCCCTTGGACCGTCACGGGTACCACAGCCTAGGGCAGTACTTTTTATCCCCATATACACGTTCAAGTTCTAATCTCCCTCCTAGAATCATTGTGGGTTTTGCCGGCTTCCGTCAGACTAATGAACAGGCAGAGTCCATGTCCACCAGGCCTCTTAGCCTCCCCAATCCCACCATTACAGACATGGTTGACAGATTCTTTTTCTTTCCCTGCCCAGCCGTAGAACCCATCCCAGCCACATTCCATGTATGGACAGTCTCTTTTTACATGTCCCTGACACCCACACAAGTAGCAGGAAATTGCCCGAGCCCCTGCAGAGTTCTCTTGGGCTCTTCCTTTTTTCCTCTCCTGGCCTTTTCCAATAGCAAGTTCCCCTGCCTTACTCCCTGAGTCTAACCCCCTAAATCGCTGGCCCTCTTTCCTGGGTAGATCCACATCTATGGATTCTTCCATCCATTTAAAAGTTGCACCCAGTGTGTCAGGCTGACGTCTGACCCACACTCAAATGTTGTTGGGGAGGCTCTGTGGAAATTTCTCACGGATCAGACCATCAGTAATCTCTCCCGCCCCCCCCCCCCCCACCCGCCTGCTCTTGGTGTCCAGCCTCAGTCAATGGGTTGCCCAGACCATCTGCCTCTTGGCAAAAGTTGGGGGCCAGACTCCCCCAATCCATCTTGCAGTTCAAAATTTCTGTCTTTATTTTTCGTTGGAGCCCTCCCCCCCCCCCCCCCGGCAATCCAGGATGGGCACCTTTATCAGCTCCTAGTCTCTCAGTTGCTCGTTTGTTAGAGCTAGAAAGGCCTACTGCATCGCCCCAGTCAAATAGGGTGCTAGACGTTTGGTCCGGGTCTCCCTGGCCCAGTCCACACCCACAACTACCCACTCAGTGGTACTGATGGTAAAGTGAAACTGTCAGGCTAAAATTAATATATTAAAATACACTAGCTACATTATAATCCCAATTTCTATATCAGGGCTCATCTTACACAGACCCATTCCCTGTGCCCAGTTACAGCCAAGTCAGCACCAAGGGGAGCCGGGCACAGGCTCCCGGGCTGCACTGGCAGCTGCACTGATACCTTCACACTGGCGTCCTGCCCGGGGCTCCCCGCATGGCTGGGTGGAATGCCGCAAACAGCCCAGACCTCACCTGCGAGCCGGCAGACCTGGAGCACCACGTCAGGGGTGGGCAGAGGCCAAGCAAGGGCAGGACCTCAGGGTGGAGTATGGGAGTGTAGGCAGGGCCATGGTCTGAGCACCAGTGGCTTCCCTACTTCTAGGGAGCTTCCAGTGCTCCTGGCCAACACAAAGGAGGAGGGTCAGAGCGCCTCCAAAGGGGGGTGCCACATGTGGCATTTGTCCTCCAGCATACCCAGCCTTTTTTATTTGGGGGAGGCTTAGCCTCCCGGAGCCTCTTATACATGCTGCCCATGGTTATACTTCTCTCATCTCATTCGCACTGCACTGTGTAATTCTCTATAGCAAAGTCTGTGTTTATTTTCCATGCAGAACTCCTTCTGAATGGCCACTGCACAGGTCAGAGGGAAAAATTAGAATTATAATGTAGCTAGTACAGTTTAATATTTTCATTTTAGCCTGACAGTTTCACTTTACCATCAGGCACTGGCTACATTTACAATGTGCTACCAGCAGAGAGCGACAATCAATGCTATTTAGAGGTAGAAGCTACTGTGAAGGCCTGCAAGGAGATTGCTTTAACAGCTCATTTCTGAGAATGAAGGAGAATTAATTCTACTAAGTAAATAATGTCTTTATCCGAACATAAATAGAAGAGGGTTATGCACAGTTTGTGCTGTTTCTCACAGCACAGAGGGTTGGGTCTTTTTTTATAAATTGTTAGCTGGGCTAAGCCAATGAAGCCAGTTTGGAGCTGATGTATGCACCGATTTTATATTGGAAATCTTCTGCTTCGAGTCAGGCAAAGCCCCTTTTGGATTTCTGATGCTCACTCCTGATCTCCTATTTCATGCTTCCCTGGGTACAAGTGTGTGTACGTGGGAGGGTGGGTAACCTTTGGAAAGAGGGAAGATAGGTTTGGGTTTTGCCCAGCCTTCTTTGATGCTCCTCTCTTGTTTGAAAAGCAAATAAAGTTTTTGTTTACAAATCAATCATTTTTTATTCCTCTAAAGTGGGAGGGGGGGAAGGAAGAGATCAAAAAGGGAACGGGAATGGAGGATGCTTTCAGGGTGACTCTTTGCAGCATTAATGGTAGCATGCCTCAAAAGAAGGATGACCAGATAGCAAGTGTGAAAAATTGGGACAGGGAGTGGGAGGTAATGTAAGAAAAAGCTCCAAAAATCGGGATGGTCCCTATAAAATTGGGACATCTGGTCACCCTACTTGAAAGGAAACGATTAATGATTTATATAGCATCTGGAAGATACATTTGTTAACTGTGCCCCCATTCCTTCCAGAAAGAGGCCTCATCTCTGGGGCTTGAGCCACCTAGTGTGCATCTGTCTATCCGGGGGGGGGGGGAGGTTTGCTCCATGCTAGACTTACTATATAAGGCCTGATTGTTCATTGTGATATGGCCCTTATATGCCATGCTGTGTCACAATGTCAAAAGATTGGTCCACTGGTTAAAAACCCCTTGTGTAGCTCCTTCTCTATACTAAAGTCTTAGAAAGCGTCAGGTAATGTTCTAACTAACATGCCTTTAAATCTTAGGCCTGGTTTACACCGGGGAGCGGGGTCGACCTAAGATAGGCAACTTCAGCTACGCGAATAGTGTAGCTGAAGTCGGCGTATCTTAGGTCGATTTACCTGGCCTTCCTCGCGGCAGCGAGTCGACCGCTGCCGCTTCCGTCAACTCGGTTTCTGCCTCTCATGGTGGTGGAGTTCTGAAGTCGACGGGGAGAGCGTTTGGGGATCGATGTATCGCGTCTACACTAGACGCGATAAATTGATCCCCGATAGATCGATCACTCCCTGCCAATCCAGCGGGTAGTGTAGACATACCCATAGTCTAGGGAAACTCAACACCATACCCCTCACATTTCTTGGATTACAGGGCCTATTCAGGAATAGCCAGCAGAAGAGTGTGGTCAGAGAGCTGCTGCACTCCCAACTGCTCTCAGCTGCTGTCTGAATGTAAGCTATAAACTACAGCAGCCCTGGGACTGCTCCTAATTTATGCCCAGGGCCTGGCTCAGAATAGGGAGAAAAACAAAGAGCCATCTTTGATGCCTTTCCCCCCCTTCAGTTCCTGATCTGAGCATTGCATAACCATAGCTGATAATCGAACTCAGAATGTGAAGCAGCTTAATTGCTAGGTCCAGAGAGTCTCACTTCCATTATACATCACCTTGACTGTGGTGTTAGCAAACTTCTGGATGCAGGCATCTCAATTTTTTCTCAGCTGCCATTTTGCGAACATAACCAGTCCTCCTCAGATTTCCTGTGGGATCCTTTGCACCAGATACCACAATACACAAAGCAGTGACTTGGGAGCTAGCTCATTGGTATAAGGTACTTTTGAAATCTGAGCAGCAGTTGCAGAGGACAGTGCGAATTTGCCTTGGAAAGGGATTGGAGACAGCATGGGTGGCAGGTGAATCACCCCTTTGAGGAGGCTAGCCCCCCTCAGCCCAGCCCCTTCCACCCAAGACCCCCATCCCCTGCCCACTGGAACCCCAAGTCACCCACCCCATCCCCCATGGCCGGAGAAGCCCTTGCCAGCCCACCCCAGCTGTGCCAGTGAGCCCAAGCTACCCCAAGCCAGCCAGCTGGCTTGACCCCTAGGCCAGCCTGAGCCACCAGACAGCCTGAGCACTGGCCCAAGCTGCTCCTGGCTGCCTGCCCAAGCTCCAGTCTGTCGGCTATAGCTGAACTCCTGCCAGCTTTGGGGGAGAGGAGAAGCAAGGACAGGACCTTGGGGTGAAGCATGGACGGGGCCACGGCTTGGGTTAGGGGAGGCTTGGCCTCCCCTGGCCTTCAATACCTGCTGCTCATTAGAGATAGGATTGGAGAAATTTGTTGCAAAACCACCGATGTCAGACAACTAGTGGAGGCTCCCATGAGAGGTCATGAGCAGGGGGAGCACTGCTGAACAATTATAGATCTATACATTTGGATGACTGTTTTTATTTTCCCAAAGCGTTTTAATACCTCTAGGTGCCATTTATAGTGACCTGATGTCTCCCAACCATCCCAATTTCTTTTGAACATGTTTTGTTTTTGTTTTTTGCTTCCTGACAAAATTTTTTGTGGTAATGCAGGAGATCTTGGGGCCTGATACAACGTCCACTGACTTCAATGATTGTTGGATAGAGCAGTTAAATAGCTGCCCTTTTCATCCCAGAAGCTGGCTGTGCTTCATTTGCAGGGGAAATGTTTCATGCACGACAAAGGCCAAACTTCTCCTGTCTGATTTGTACAGTGGATAGTCAATAGGAGTTCAGCACAAAGGATAAATGCAGGCTCTGCAACAGAGAACCATACTGTGCAGTCTGACTCAGACAGTACAACTGCACCCAGGAAGTTTCTAAAGCACTCTTGGGTTCTTTAGGATAAAAGGTACTATATTAAATGTTATTTTTAAAAATATCAATAAGCCAAACAACTAACAGCAGCAGATTTGTTACCAATATATTTTACTCCAATTTCTTCTTGCTGGGAATGGATACATGTATCAGTATTCCTGGGCTTTGAGCAACAAAGGGCATTTGTTTCAGCATTAAAAGGTTTGCTTCGTTTTGCTTTAAAGATTATTGCATTACAAGGGAGGAGGGGTTGATGTACTCAATGCCCATTTACAGCAATGTCGCTTTTCAGATCAGACATTGTTATTTACAAGCCATTAACTCTCAACTTCTGAAGAGGACACCGTTGGATATGTTTATAATGAAAACTGCTAAGAAACTGAAATAGTCTCTTCCTAATTAACATAAGATTTTGCTCTCATTTGATCCCCCATCCTGGGCTTACCAGATAGGTGAGAATGAGACGAGGGGAGCTCATTGTCGATGAGCTGTAAAAGGGCTTTCCAGCTATTTAAAAATTAGTCTGCAGTGGTCTGCAAGATGCAGCATAAAATCCATCTCCCCCCCCCCCGGCCCGTCTCCCGCGGTCCCCTACCTCCCACGGGCCCCAACCCCCGCATGCGCTGCGGCCGCGTGGCCGGCCAGGAGAAGCAAAGGGGGGCGGAGGGAGGCTGCTGGGTGCCAGGGGAGGGGGCTGGTGAGCGCTGCAGCAGCTGCCCGGAGCCGCGCCTCGCTCACAGGCCCCCGGACAAGGGGGTACAGCTGCATACCCACCCTGGACTTCAGGGGGCCCCCCTGAAGTCCAGGGCCCGGTACAGCTGTACCCGTTGTACCCCCCTGTCGCCAGCCCTGATGACAACACAAGGATCATGGTGGTGGACAATGGGTCTTATAGACTCTTAAGATCAGAAGGGACTGTTTTAATCAGCTAATCTTTCCTATACAACACAGGCCACAATTTCACCCACCAATTTCTGCCGTAGATCCCTAAATGCCATCCTCAAGAACTGAACTCACACACCTAAGTTTAGCAGACCAATGCTCAAACCACTGAGCTATCCATCCCACCTAGCCCCAGTGTTGTTCCACCAGGTGCAATGTCACTGGGAATATGGGGGGAAACACACAGAAGGGAGCATTCATGAGATTATTATTGATTTAATGCAATATGTGACACTGGGAAGGGGTGTTCCCAAAACCTACTACAATTATATTAAAGGAATACACAGTCCCACTTTTGCTGAAGTCTCTGAATCCCCCTTTAATGTTTTTTTCTTCTAAGGCTCAGCAAGTTATTTATAAAATTGAGTAAGTCTCAGCAGGAAAATCTTTGGCGTAATAAAAAAACTGAGTAATATTTCCCCACTTTAAGCATTCTGAGTCCAGTTTTCAGTGGGTATTTAGTGGAGAGTCAAGATGTGACAGAGTCCCGTGGCACCTTAAAGACTAACTAAAGTACTGAAGCTTTCATGGGCTAATACCCACTTCGTCAGATGCAACCCGTGGGTATTAGCCCACGAAAGCTTATGCTTCAATACTTTAGTTAGTCTTTAAGGTGCCACAGGACTCTTTGTTACCTCTGCTATTCCAGACTAACACGGCTACCTCTCTGAGAGTTAAGATGTCACTTGTAGAAATGGGCCCAAACTGGAACCTTCAATCAGAATTCCTCTCAAGCATCCTGAATTTTGAGCAAGAGCAGCTCCATTTTCAAATCGGAACAACTCATCTTGGGCCCATATGCAATAGACACAAAGCAGAGTCCTGAATCAACACCTCAGCTTTGCTGGTGAAAGATACAGTTGCAGCAGATTTGGCACCACCATTTGTTGAGGGCAGGATGTACATTTAGGTGTGATTCTGGAATGTGTGTGGAGGGGTCATTGTAAATAGAGAGCCTTATTGCTATGGTGAGAGGTGTTATATTAATTAAATAAAACAAAGACTGGGACTTTTCATTTTGGAAAAGAGACAAATAGGAGGGTAAATGATAGAGGTCTATAAAATCATACTGATGTGGAGAAAGTAAATAAGGAAGTGTTATTTACTCCATCTCAGAACACACAAACTAAGGGTCACCCAATTAAATGAATAGGCAGCAACTTTACAACAA
The DNA here is from genome assembly GCA_032164245.1 of Sternotherus odoratus. Taxonomy (NCBI): domain Eukaryota; kingdom Metazoa; phylum Chordata; order Testudines; family Kinosternidae; genus Sternotherus; species Sternotherus odoratus. The sequence continues at coordinate 174,106,777 of JAVMKO010000002.1, read as the reverse complement.
ACAAAGGGAAGTATTTCTTCACACAACGCACAGTCAATCTGTGGAACTCTTTGTGAGAGGATGTTGTGGAGGCCAAGACTATAACAGGGGTCAAAAAAAGAACTAGATGAATTCATAGAGGATGGGTCCATCAATAGTTCTTAGCCAGGACGGATGGGATGGTGTCTCTAGCTTCTGTTTACCAGAAGCTGGAGCTGGGTATCAGGGGATGGATCACTTGATGATTTCCTGTTCTGTTCATTCCCTCTGGGGCACCTGGCATTGGCCACTGTAGGAAAACAGGATACTAGGATAGATGGACATTTGGTCTGACCCAGTATGGCCATTCTTATATTCTTAAAAATAAATAGATGTAGTGGAATAACTGCTCAAGGGAAAACCCAGCACAAAACCTGAACAATGTTTACGTCATAAACTTATGTATGCAAACATCTCTCACCTCTTAAAATGCAGAAATATATTTTCCTTTATGAGATATAATGTTTTTGAAGATGTAGTGGTTGCAGCATCTTATGTAACTGCTTAAAGAGGAAGAAAAATAGAGGAAGAAAAAAACCCACCACAATTAGATCTCCCTGCATATCACTTTAAGCTGTGACGCCTTTTATGGTCTGGTACAAAAAATGTGAAAGGAAAAATACTTTGAAACGACAAATGTTTTGAATAGCAAACGGGGTAATTACAATGATTTGGGTGGGGGATTACATTTAATTTTGTGAATAAAAAACAGATTTTTTAAAAAGTGCTTTCTACTCATTTGGATACCAAAAATAAAAAGGCTATGTCTAAAAAAATAATCCCACATCGTTTACTGCAGTGCAAAGACATGACTTCAGTGATATTCAGCACTAATAATGGAATTACATGGGTCAGGCAAGTCCTTCCAAACCTGACCCCTGTGAATAGAGCACTAGCATCCTACTGCTCTCCCAAGACTGGAATGTCTAAGTGTTAGTGACAAGTTCTTTCTGTTGCACACTTGGTTGTGCACTGAAGATATTATGTCTGACACCTCATTTATACTGGGACTCTTTAGAAGTTCTCCCACTGGTCATGTCTAGATTAGGAAAATAGATGATATTTGAAAACGTTGGCAAACACGTTTTTTCACACTAATGTAGACAGAGTTTTACACCTCTTAATGTGTTAACTGGTTGTGGTCAACCCTTGCCTGATCCCATCTGACCTCAGAAGCTAAGCAGGGGTAGGCCTGGCTAGTACCTGGATGGGAGACCTCCTGGGAATACTAGGTGCTGTAGGCTTCACACCTGGCAGTAGGTATAAAATGCCTCCAGCAACAAATAGCATGCCACATCAGTTGGAGTATCTCCCAGGTCATATCACTGGTTCTAAGCGGACTCTGCCATAGTGCAGGAATAACAAAACAACAACTGGTTGTGGTCAACCCTATGAGGAGCTTCAGAATGGCCGCAAGAAGCTAACACATCTTTCAGAGGTGATAAACCTGACTCCATTAGTGTTCGAAACATATACAATCCTTTTTTCCTAGTCTAGTTCTACCCACTGTTGGTCAAACACCAGGGCAGCTTTACAGGGGATAGTGGTAGTATAGACCAGATGCAGGTATTTTTACCATCATGTAATCCACACCTGATCAGAACATGGCCAAGAAATAGAACGTTAAACATCTTGCAGGCTCTGCAGCATGAGTGCTGTGTGCTGTGTGCCCACACCGGCAGAGCTGTACTTGTGCTACAGCCACAGATGGAGTTTCTGAAAAAAAAACTCATTACTGACGCAGACTGAGAATTTTAGCCTGATCTATGATGATCCTTCACCATCAATTCTCAAGGTGACAGCTACAGGTCTTATATTTCCCAGGTCAGAAAAAAGGAGTGTTACTGTGCAATCAATTTACTGCCATTGATTATGCAATCATTCAAACACTGAGGAAATTTTTTTTATTTTTAAAAGCAATATTCCCAACCATTATATTAATATTACAGTAATGTTACTTTTATTCTGCATTAAGTTAAAAATTAGGGACTAAAAACATAAAGATTAGGATGGCAGGAGTGGTTGATCCAGGAATCAACTTTCAATGGGAGTGTGTTAGGAGATTGCTACAGAAGGCTGTAAAATTGTTAATCTAATAATCAGACGACAAGATATGGTACAGTTAATATTTTAAAAGTTCTGTAAAAAAATAACAAAAGTGTGCTTTAATAAAGTGAAAGTTGGCTCAGTGAACATGAGGCAGAAATTCCCTTATTGCCTGGCAAGCCACCATCATGGTTTCATTTCACTGTTGCAACTTTCTACAGTCACAGAATTGACCACAGAATAACCTGAGTTTCCATTTCTTTTAACTAAGCATATTCCGCACCTCTCCCCAAACTAAACAGGATATCAGTCTTTCAGAATTTCTGTCCTACCTTTTGCAATGCTCCTGATTCACGTATTTTAGTTTTGGTCACTCTTGCAAGTGTACAGGAAGATACTTTGCCCTGAACAGAAATTAGTCTGCCAACTTCATTGTCTTATTGCACATTGTGAGGCCTGGTGTCAGGGCAGGAAAGAGGGATTTTCTGGTGATCTACAATGTTGACCAATATGTTCCCATTACTTCCTACTTCCCATTACTTTGATGTCTTACATTTTAGTTTCAGAAAATCAACTAAAAAACTGGCTCCAAATGATGTTGTACTTTAACATTTCTTTTATCAGCGACATAATATTGTTTCTGGCTAAGGGGCTGCCAGATCTTCCCAAGCCTCTGCTCTCAGATACACATGGCACCATAACAGTTCTTGCTGTGCATGTGTGGGGAATCCTCTGTTACTTACCACATGCTGTCTAGCAAAGAACTCACTCTGACTTGAACAGTGTCTTATCTTAAAGTGACTTGCAAGGGAAAAACAAATAGAGGCTGGTTTTTTTCTTTATGCTTCTTCATGATGTATACCTATTTTTAAAAAGAAGTTTGGGGTTTTAATTTTGGGGGACTTTTACATTGGAATTTCAGGCCTTGTCTTCCCAAGGAAACCCCATGAGGACTAGAGATTAGAGAACTAGTTAGATGATAATGTGTGAGGGTACAGAATGAAAGTTGAGCAAGTGAGATTTTAATTAGGCTGATTAAAGCTTTGTAGGGTTTTTTATTGTTGTTTTTAAACATCTACTTAACTTCCATGATCATTGTTTAGAACAGAGCTTTCCAAACTTTTCATGTTGGTGACACACTTTTTAGACATGCATCATTTCGCGACACAGTAATTCAGTTTTACTAGCAAACCGGAGGTTAAACTAACCCGTTATAAGAGATACGGACACGTACATAAATTGTACAGTAAACCCTCGATTTAACGGACCTCGATTTAACGGACTTCGGATGCAACGGACAAAATTTTAAAGAAAGTACGATGCATCTGAAATCCGTTTATCAAGGTCCGGCTGCCGGCTCCCCGCTGCCGCCCGGGTCCTGGCAGCGGGCGGGCTACCTGCCGGCGCCCGCCCGGGTCCCGCCTGCTGCCCGGGTCCTGGCAGTCAGCTGGAGCCCCTAGCCCTGGGGAGCGCGGATCAAGCCGCGCTCCCCGGGCAGCAGCTGGAGCCGCGCTCCCCCGGCGGCGGCTGGAGCCGCGAGCCCCGGGGAGCGCCGCCCCTGGAGCCCTAAGCCTCGGAGAGAGAGCTCCTAGCCCCGGGGAGCGCGGATCAAGCCGCGCTCCCCGGGCGGCAGCTGGAGCCGCTCTCCCCGGGCGGCGGCTGGAGCCGCGAGCCCCGGGGAGCGAACCCCGAGCCCGGGGGAGCGCGGCGCCTGGAGCCCCAAGCCGCGCTCCCCGGGCGGCGGCTGGAGCCGCGCTCCCCGGGGAGTGAGCCCCGAGCCCAGGGGAGCACGGATCAAGCCGCACTCCCTGGGCGGCAGCTGGAGCCGCTCTCCCCGGGCGGCGGCTGGAGCCGCGCTCCCCGGGGAGTGAGCCCTGAGCCCGGGGGAGCACGGATCAAGCCGCGCTCCCCGGGCGGCGGCTGGAGCCGGGAGCCCCGGGGATCGCGGCGCCTGGAGCCCCGAGCCCTGACCGCCAGCGGGGACTGGGGCCGGGGTGTATGGGGGTCCAGGGCCTTTTTTTTATTTTTAAAAAATTTATTTTTATTTTTTTAAAAATTGGCGGCTTTTCGGCGGAGGGGAGTACTGTATAGTAAAACCTCGAAATAAGGACTAATTGGGCAGGCTGGGGTTTTTTTTCTAATTATTAAATAACGGACTTTTGGGTTTAACGGACACCCAGTCGCCCCAATTAGTCTGTTAAATCGAGGTTTTACTGTAATAACGAAATGTATGGGGACACAACATATCTCATGAAAACCTTTCATTTATATTTTAAAAAATATATGATTTGTAAGATAACATACATTGTTGTCATTTATGAGAAACAGTATGTAAATATGTGCAAGAATTAAAAAAAGTTGAATAACACCAATAACTACTTACCATTTTAATGGGATGTATAAGGTTGATGGGATGAACCCAGCTTTTCAATATTTGATGGAATAAGAGGATTGGGGTGCGGGGGGGATAAGCTCTGGCTGGGGTGTGGGCTCTGGGGTAGGGCAGGCTGGGGATGAGTTTGGGATGGGTGCAGGCAGGCTGCTCTGGGACTGGAGCCAGAGAGGAGGACTCCCCCCCAGCCCTTTCCCTGCCAGCAGCAGCAAGCTCTGGGTCAGCTTCCTCCTTTCCTGCCCCCACCCCTCAGCAGCAGCATACTCACTCACCCCCATCACAGGCAGCAGAAGCAGGAGGGCGCTAGGACCCTGCAGCAACGGAGGCAGCATGTTGCTGCACGGAACTGAAGAGAAGGGACGCTCTGCTCCTGGGGAGAAGGTGTAAGGGGGCAGCAAGGGGAGGCCGGGGGACCTTTGGGGGGGCAGAGCCAGGTTGCGGGGCAGGCTCTCTGGGCTCTTCCCCTCCTTTCCCCTCCAGGCACCTGCCTGCAAGGCCCACAGAGTCTCCTGCCACGGTACAATCCTCCTTCCCCCGACTGTCTCTGCGGGGGGAGGGAGGGGAGTGGGCTTTCTGCCCCCTCCCGCCCCCCTTCTGCTGGCCGGCACTGGCCAAGCCTGCAGCAGCAGCAGCAGCAGCTTGCTTTCCAGCACCAGCAGCTCCCTTTCCAGCAGTTTTGACCAGGGAAGTGCTTTTAGTTCCCGCAACACACCTACACACGGCTGCCGACACACTAATGTGTCGCGGCACACAGTTTGGAAAGCTCTGGTTTAGAAGGATGACTTTGTTAAATGAGTCAACACCCCAACCCCTTCAATTAAGGTGTGAGAGCTTGCAGTGCACATGAAGGATACCACAGAAGGAGCCCTCTGCACTGGAGACATCCTCCTGTGACCAGCTAAATTAGCCTTAAAGCAGCACAAAGCTGCCCTGATTCAGGAATGAATCCGCATCTGGAATTTCAGTAAACACATTTCCTTCATTTGTTTTGAATGTAGTGGTAAGAGCAACCTTTGAGGTAATGTATGTATAGTGTACAATTTCTACATTTTTATGATAAAATACCTCAATGAAGCCATACTTTTAAAACACATCCAGGGCTAAACTAAATAGTGACAGAAAATAAAGTACCTCACCCTTATATAGATTTCTTTAAAGGGATCAAAGCAGAGATGCAGAATAATCCTCTTATTCTCACTAGGAGTTGACTTCCAAATATTAAAGGACATCTTTTTGCTTCTAAAGGGCTCCATTGTTCTCTGTGGAAAAAGTGAATCGAGAACTTTTATTTTTTCTTTCCCACAATACTAAAACCAGGGGTCACCCAATGAAACTAATAGGCAGCAGGTTCAATACAAATAAGAGGAAGCACATAATTAAGCTGTGGAACTCATTGCTATGGGATGTTGCAATGGCCAAAAGTAAATATGAGGTCAAAATAGTAGTATATAAGTTAATGGAGGATAGGTCTATAAATGTCTATTAGTAAAGATGGTCAGGAATGCAACGCCATGCTTGGGACAACCCTAAACTCTGACTGCCAGATTGCCAAAGCCAGGAGAAGAAGGCAGGGGTGGATCACTCCAATCACCCTGTTCTGTGCATTCCCCCTGTTGCTCTGGTATTGGCCACTGTCAGAAGACAGGCTCTTGGGCTAGACAGACCATTAGTCTTACCCAATATGGCCATTCTTATGTTCTTAATACCCAGAATTCTTGGCTTTCAGTAAACTGGAAGTCTGGGGGCAGGTTATCAAACACTGTTCCTCTCAGACCTCATTCTTAATCTTCTGCTTCCTTTCACAATTCATTTCCAGCAATGGCCAAAGGCCTAAGGAGAAACAAATCTAAGTAATGGTACATGACTCTCTGCAGTCTTGTACTGACCATACCAAGGGAGAGTCATTCTGCTGACTCACCTCCTAATAACACATTGTACGGTATGATAATCGCTCTCCCTCAATCAGTTTACTTTTCATTTCCTTTCATTTGGCAGACGTTCGTGTATGTGGGGGATTTTACATGACTGGCTGCCAACTATGCAACAGAAGTTATTTCCAACTAGTACTTTCAGTTTTCAAGGGCTAAAACCACATTGTTTGGAGCTTGATACTATGCTGCTGATTTACTGGAACAGGATTTAATCAGGACTTCAAGGGAGGACATTTAAAAAAAAGAATAAATTAAAGCACTGTGTCAGTTCCATATTCTGATGAGTCAGTGCAACAACGTTTACACTAATGAGAAAGGATAAGTAACAAAAATGCCTCAATTTACAATCTGAAAAACTTCAGTGCTATCACTTCTATCTCCCATCCCTGCCTCCTTTCACTCCCCACAGGAAACCAGCTAAAAGTAGGAAGCAACTGCCTACTGTGTGCCAATTTCTGTAACTCAGCTACATTTCTCTAGTCAATGGACATCTGTGCTTTCCTCGTCATATTCCCAGTGTTTTGGCAATGTGAGTTTTACCCAGAACACTTCCCAGAAGCATTCATGCTGTTTAAATGACCAGGTTCTAAAAACATACGTTAACCCACACATATTGGAGTTTTAGTATTATCTGGAGTTACTAAGCAGAAAGCATGACTCACTCTAAAAGGATTGGATCAAGGATTTAGAATATATTCCCCAAATGTCTTTTTAAGAGGCTTTTAAGTCAACCCTAATAAGTATAGACAGAACTTTTTCAGATCAAAGGTTGAAAAGTGCCCTTATGAAACAATACGTACATAAATTATCGCTCTTCTCTTCTATATTCACAATGTGTTGTATTCATGGGTATTGCATTTTAGTGTAATCATTAGCTTTTTGTGGGTGTTTTAATATAAGGGAAAAGAAAGGTTCTATAAAACATTGAATTAAATGTTTTTTTGTAGAGTATGAATGTACAGATAACAATTTGGATGAAGAAGATTAACTAATAAGTGGCAGGTGTATGCATCTTATTCAAATCTAAAAGGAATTCTGTAGAATTTTTTTACTTTTGGAAGACTTTTCTAAATACAACACAACTCATGCAATTAAAAGAATAACAAAAATATTACATAAGGTACAAATCTCATAGATTAGAAATGCCCAAGGGTAAATGAAAATGTTTTGAAATTCTTAACTAAACATGAGCGCCTTATTTAGAGTAAACACATTTTACTTAAAAAAGCATAAATAAAATTAGATATTTTGTGGCTTTTGATAGAAATCATCAACAGATTATACAATTGCTTCTAACGTATGTTATCATAAGGACCAAGGGATTTGGAACTCAGAGCTAGAGCCTGGGATGATAGTGCCACCGGGAGGCCATACAGAGAGAGAGACAGCTAGAGAGCACTATGGAGAGGAGGCGCCATAGGAAGTACCACTCGAAAGACCCAGAGTGACAGTACCCTGCAGCCGCTGACTGGCTAAGAACCCTATTTAACCCCCTGGGTTGCCCAGGGAAGTTGTCTAGGCAACCACACAGACTTTGACCTACTACAATGGCAGACTTTGGTTGATCTCCTGATCTCCAGTCTCCAACCCCAGATAGACTCTGACCTGGATACCTGCCTCTGGACAGGGCCGGATTAACCATTTGTGGGCCCGGTGCCAAACATATTTGTGGACCCCCATGGAGGCAATGGAGCATGGCATGGGGAGGTCAGTCCCTGCAGCGAGGGGCCAGCCATAGGTAATGGGGCATGGCATAGCAGGGGCTCAACCCAGGGCAAGGGCACTATTTACAAATCAGCAGTTGCCAGCTGTACAGTGGCCTGCCCGGCCCTGTGCTGCCAGCATGCCCCTTCCCCTTGGGGGCAGGCACATTCTATGCCACACAACATCCCTGCCCAACACCCCCGACTCCCTATGGTCAGAATCCCCCCACCCCGGACCCACTATGCTCAGCACCCCTCCAGACCCACCTGCAAAGGCACAGCGCCCTGTACAACACCACCCCTGCCCAAGCCCCACCACAACTGCCCAGCACCCCCCCCACAGAATCCCCACTCCCGTAGTGCCCCAACACACACAGATCTTCTCCACCCCTTCACATCCCAGCATCTCCCCCCGGGATCAGCCAGGCCAGGACCTGCCCTGGCCGGGGTCCCTTAAGATGCACTTGCCTGGAGGGGCCCAGCTAAGATCTCCACACTGCTCCCCCTCCCCCCCGTCATCTCGCTGAGACTGACCAGGCTTCTGCACCAGTCCCAGGCGGCTCAGCTCTGGGGAGACAGGTGGGGCCCCACAGGTGAAGGGAAGCATCAACTGCCCAGAGCCAGAAGTGCACTGGGGTCCAGCCAAGGGTCTGGGGGGGGGGGGCAGGGGGTGGAGAGGAATCCTTGGCCAGCCAGCAGGCAGGTAGAGAGGAGCAAGTGGCGTTGGAGGGAGCCAGCAGGGTCTCGGGGCGCAGTGCAGGCGGGGCAGGCCAGGGCCCCTTCAGAGCATGCGCCCAGCTCCATGGAGCCACTGGAACCATTGTAAACCCAGCACCACCTCTTGGTTCTTATCTGGTACTGCCTCTGATCTCTGCTTCTGACTCCTGCCTGACTCTGATCCTGCTTCTTGCCTCCTAATTCCAGCCTGGTACAACCTCTGATCTTTGGTCTCCAATCCTGGCCTGACTCTGACCCCAACTCTTATTTACAGGACCTGGCTGTCGCGATTCATCCATCTCCTGTGTGGTGATCACCATCCATGGTGGGAAGACCTCAGCCCAGCTGTGACCACTAGACCAGCCCACCCATGCCCCAGCCCTTACAGATAGATAAGTAAAGCTTCTTTTTGCATGAATACAAGATGTAGCGGGATGTTCGCTAGGCTATAGAGGGAGACCAGTAATAAGTTCAAGGAGACCAATGAGACTCAAAACAAAACGTGTTTATTCGGCCGAGGTGGCAGCCGCCCAAAAGCGTGAAGAAACTGCCACACCAACCACACCCAACTTACAGTTTTATAGTCTTGGTTAACTACGCAGTTTCTTTATGTGTTACATGATTGGCTATCCATATTGCTAGGCAGATTTAGACTATGCACGTGTAGCAGGCACGTGGTAGGAACAGCGTGATTGGACAGAATTTCGCGCCCTTTTTGCAGGATTGTTGCATTGCATGTGCACAGAACATGCAATAGCAGCATATTACTTTTGATGAGGTAGTGATTGTATAAATGTACAAAAACCATTTGTTACATGATTGATTCAAAACATTCTCATAACCTTATTGAAATAAACATGAACATTAAACAATAACTATAACTATCTATTATTTTTCTTAACGGAGATCTTATGTTTTGATCTTTACATATTTGCATCAACATTTATCATTATTTGCTTTCTACAACCCTCACAAATGCTTTAGTTACAAGAGCAGTACGCCTCAATTCCTATCTTTTTACACCCTGGTCAGCTATGTCAGTTTGTAAAGCAAGCCTTTCCTAAGAACCAGAAACACTTATGAATGTCTGAGAAGCAAATATTTTTGGAGTAGATTTTCTCCAGAACATCTTTGCACTGCCAAAACAAACAAAAAACCACTTTGTGGAATCCAAATAAACTCATTTGGGGAAATGATGTATTCGTATGATCATGCAGATCTTTTTACAATTCTAGTAACAGAGGGCCAAATTCATTCCCGGTGTATCTTCACTAACCCACATGGCTATAAGTTAACATTGGCTATTGGTCTGTCTGCCTTCCCCCATCCTAACTAAGATAGTCTTATTGGTCATTTTTATAGGATAGTGTTGATTTTACTGATTACATTTGCTTATTCACTGCACAGAGAACAGTCTGTTAGATTTATGTTTTTGTCATTCTTCTTTCTGTCCTGACAGTCTTCCACATCAAATGTCATTTTCAGCATCTTCTATGAACCTCTAATTTCCTTGCAAAACCATAACTAAGTGCAAGAGGCAATACAAAACATTGGTAGACCTCAAAATTTACTGTGAGGTCCAATAAATATCATGGGACTGATTCTCCATTGTGCTGCATAGCATTTGATTATTTGCACCAGTGAAAAGCAGGTATACAGTGCTACCATTCTGATTTAGTAGCATTGTACACACCCTTTTCACTCTGCACTAGCATCAATCTTCTTTTTTTACAAACAATGCAGATTAACAAAGAATCCGAATATAGGCTGAATAGTGGGTTCACTTATAGCCTCATAGCCTACCTGCAAGTTTGGAGGTTGAATTCATTGAATTCTACCACTTTGTGCAGCGAAATTAGCAGGACAAATTCCTACCTACATCAGCCTACATTGCATTGGTTTTAGACTGATTCTCTTTTTGCTTCTATAAAAATGCTTCATTCCACTGCTATTATTTCTCCTACATCAGGTTCAAGAACAATTCTTGTTCACTTTCACCTCTTATGGCAAGTCTGGCAATCATACCACTCAGAAATCAATACACTGATTTTTTTACATGTGTCCGTCTTGCCTATTTCTGATTAATGTTTCACTTTCCAAGATAGATTCATGAGTCAGCCTGGGAAGCAGAGACTACGTGCAGAACTTTTACAGTGTACATTGGGCTATTCCTGGTAAATAGTTCACTTCTGACTTCAGAGGCTGACACAGCTAAAACTGTACAGATCAAACAGACACTTGCACATCAATCATTAAATATCAAAAGGTATCTGAAAACACTTCTAAATTATGTCACTGTTACAGCAGTGTTCAATGGTAGTAGAAAGCGAGAAATACTCAGTTGGACAAGTTGTATTATTCAGCTAGAAGCCAAATACTTGATGAGACAGCCAAAAGAGTACACAAAATCATCTCTGCATCACTACCAGGAAACCCAATTAAACCAGAAAGGTGGATGACAGTAGCTGGTACCCATTTAAGCCCTCAATAATCAAAGTGTCCAAGATTGTTACAGATTGATTGTGGAACCCAACAAACAGTACAACACGGTCAATGTCAAAAGGGGTCAAGTTTATCACAGCTCAATAGAACACCAGTTAGTACATTTGCTTCGTCCTCCACGGTCTCAATAATTGTGTCTTTTACTCTTTGCACAAAACTAATATCAAGCATAGGTGCCAACTTTTCCTGGCGCCAGTGGGTGCTCAACCCCTTCCTCACCACCAATCCCACCCCGACTTCATCCTTTTCCCTGCCTCCTCCTGCCCCTGCCCCGCTCCCATTCCAACCCCTTCCCCAAAGTCCCTGTCCCAACTCCGCCCTCTCCCTGCCCCTATTGGACTCCTTTCCCAGATCCCCTCCCCGGCCCTGCCTCTTCCCCGAGTGCACCGTGTTCCTCCTTCTCCTCCTTCCTCCCTCCCAGCGCTTGCCACCATGAAACAGCTCTTTTGCGGTGGCAAGTGCTGCGAGCTAGTGGAAGAAGCAGGTATGCGGCACTCTCAGGGGAGGAGGCAGAGAGGAGGCGAGCTGGGGCAGAAGGGCGGGGAGCTTGGCTGCCGGTGGGTGCAGAGCACCCACCAATTTTTCCCAATGGGTGCTCCTGCCCCAGAGCACCCACAGAGTCGGCACCTATGATATCAAGGAGACACATGGGCAGAGAGGAGTCCCAATAATTCTTGTCACTAACTATATGCAACATGTAAGGACTAACTTCATACCTACAGTGCTGTTCTGGCAGGGTGCTGGTAGCTTTAAAATAAGATGGTGAGGGCCACTAGAGGACCCAAACTATTAAAAGGGATACTACCCAATTCCTAGACACTCCATAATATTCTCCTGCTGTTTGTCCTCCAGTGAGCCACTAGTTTTAATAATTGCTAAACTGATCCAAAATACCATAGCATAACTTGACCCACCATCTCGATGTGCAGAAAGAATAGCAAATATGGCAGGTGACCAGCTTGACTTAACAGTGAAATCTTCAGTGAGCTTACACATAAAAAGGAAGCTCACAAGAAGTAGAAACTTGGACAGATGACTAGGGAAAAGTATAAAACTATTGTTCAAGCACGCAGGGGTCTAATCAGGAAGACCACAACACAACTGGAGTTGCAGCTAGAAAGGGATGTGAAGAGTAACAAGAAGGGTTTCTACAGGTATGTTAGCAACAAGAAAAAGATCAGGGAACGTGTGGGACCCTTAATGAATAGTGGAGGCAACCTAGTGACAGATGATGTGGAAAGAGCTGAAGTACTCAATGCTTTTTTTGCCTCAGTCTTCAGAGACAACGTCAGCTCCCACACTAGTTCTGGGCAACACAGTATGGGGAGACGGTGAGCAGCCCTCAGTGGTGAAAGAACAGGTTAAGGACTATTTAGAAAAGCTGGACATGCACAAGTCCATGGCTCCCGATCTAATGCATCCAAAGGTGCTGAGGGAAATGGCTGATGTGACTGCAGAACCATTGACATTATCTTTGAAAACTCGTGGGAATTGGGAGAGGATCTGCACGACTGGGAAAAGGCAAATATAGTACCCATCTTTAGAAAAGGGAAGAAAGAGAACCTGGAGAACTACAGACCGGTCAACCTCACCTCAGTTCCTGGAAAAATCATGGAGCAGGTCCTCAAGGAAAATGTTTTGAAGCACTTGGAGAAGAGGAAGGTGATCAGGAACAGTCAACATGGATTCACCAAGGGTAAGTCATGCCTGACCAACCTGATTGCCTTCTATGATGAGATACCAGGCTCTGTGGAAGGAAAGCAGTGGATGTGATATATCTTGGCTTTAGTAAAGATTTTGATACAGTGTTCTTGCCAACAAGTTAAAAAAGTATGGACTGGATGAATGGACTATAAAGTGGACAGAAAGCTGACTAGATTGTGGGGCTCAACGGTTAGTGATCAATGGCTTGATGTCTAATTGCCAAGCAGTATCAAGCGGAGTGCCCCGGGGTTAGTCCTGGGGACAGTTTTGTTCAACATCTTTATTAAACATCTGGATGATGGGATGGATTGCACCCTCAGCAAGTTCGCAGATGACATCACGATGAGGGGAGAGGTAGATAAGATGGGGGTAGGTATAGCTCCAGAGTGACCTAGACAAATTGGAGGATTGGGCCAAAAGAAATCTGATGAGATTCAACAAGGATAAGTGCAGACTCCTGCACGTAGGACAGAAGACTCCCATGCACAGCTACAGGGTGGGGACCAACTGGCTAAGCAGCAGTTCTGCAGAATAGGACCTGGGGATTACAGTGGATGAGAAGCTGGATATGAGTCAGCAATGTGCCCTTGTTGCCAAGAAGGCTAACGGCATATTGGGTTGCATTAGTAGGAGCATTACCAACAGATTGAGGGAAGTGATTATTCCCCTCTATTCAGCACTGGTGAGGCCAAATCTGAAGTACTGCATCCAGTTTTGGGTTCCCCACCACAGAAAGGATGTGGACAAACTGGAGCACATGACTTATAAGGAGAGGCTGACGGAACTGGGGTTATTTAGTTTGCACAAAGAGAAGAGTGAGGGGGGATTTGATAGCAGCCTTCAAACTACCTAAAGGGGGGTTCCAAAGAGGATGGAGTTTTGCTTTTCTCAATGGTGGCAGATAACAGAACAAGGAGTAATGGTTTCAAGTTGCAGTGCGGGAGGTCTAGGCTGGATATTAGGAAACGCTATTTCACTAGGAGGGTTGTGAAGCACGGGAATCCCTGTTACCTAGGGAGGTGGTGGAATCTCCATCCTTAGAGGGTTTTAAGGCGCAGCTTGGAAAAACCCTGGCTGGGATGATTTAGTTACGGTTGGTCCTGCTTTGAGAAGGGGGTTGGACTAGATGACCTCCTGAGGTCCTTTCCAACCCTAATCTTCTATGATTCTAACTCTAAATATTTTGAGGACGGAATAAGAGAAATGGAAAACATAATAGGAGCTGAAAATGCTAACCAGTTGGAAAGGAGGGCAGAACATCCTCTAACAGTCAGCTTTACCAGGCCCACACTGGCTGCAGAGCCAATGGGTGCAGTCGAGTCGGGCAAGTTGCGTCCCATGGATCTGCTGCACTCTCCAGTGTGGCTCCAGCTCCAACAGGTGTCTGCTGCCTGCCGCCTGCGCAGCTCTATCGACTTCCCCAGGGCCAAGCCACCTGAGATGGGTGCAGAAGTCAGGCCTGACTTGGCCAGTGTGGGGTGAGTAGTGCAGGGGGCTCAGCCAGCTCCCCCTCCCTCCAGGAAAGTGGATCCCGAGGGAGCTGAGCCTGGGCAGGCACTGCTCCCACTCCTGGATGATTTTGCCACTCCTGAGGGGCCAGAGTGATTCCTGACTGGGACTGGACCCAGCCCTGCTGCCGGCTCAGCCTGGTGGACATGGTCACCTCCCACCTGGGCTGGTGAGAATGGGCAGGGAGTGGGTGTCTGTGGGCCTGTGAAGGGGACAGTGCAGTGAGGTGGCAGGGGGCACTAGGCAATGGGGGAGGTTTGCATGTTTTAGGGTGCTGGGCATAGGGGAATTGGTGGGGGGTACTGAACAATGGGGGAGGTTTGTATGTGTTGAGGCACTGGGGGGGGGGTCTGTGGTGGGCACTGGACAGTAGTGGAGCTATGAGGGGTCCTGGGGGAACTGGGGAGGTCTGTAGGTGAGGGGGAACTGGGAATAGCAGGTCTGGGAGGGTGCTGGGCAAAGGAGTTTGTAGGAGGGACTCTGTCCGGGGGGCCAGTGGCGTCGCTAGGGTTGGTGTCACCCAGTGCAGCGGGCGGGCGCTCCGGTTGCCGTCGCTCGGCGGAGGCAGCAGCCGGGGCGGTTCCCCCCTCCCCTCGGGGCTCCCCGCACGGCTCCGGCTGTCCCCGCACGGCTCTGGCGTCCCTGCAGCCCCTTGCGGGCGTCCCTGTCCATGGAGGGGGGCCCGGGGGTGCCCGGCGCCGACAGCCCGAGCCGGGTGTCACCCCTCTGACATGGTGTCACCCGGTGCGGTCCGCACCCCCCGCACCCGCCTAGCTACGCCAGTGTGGGGGGCGCTGGGCATAGGAGGTCATAGGAATGCGGGGGAGGAGGGTGGCAGGCAATGCAGACCCACCGAGGGGAAGGGGCGCACTGGCAGCACAAGGCCAGGCAGCCAGTGTGCATCTGGTCGCTGCTGCTTTGTAAACAATGCCCCCATCCTGGACTGGATGGAGCGGGACCACCCCCCACAGTAACATGCCCCTCCTCTGGTTAACAACAACTTCCAAACAACAGTCAACTCTCAGCCCTTCTCCTGTCTAACTGAAGCAGGGTCTTTAATAGGTGTTGGGTGGGGCCTTAATTGGCTCCATGTGCTCTACTTAACCTGTAGTAATCTTTCCATAGTTCACAGGGAATAAGGCTCTGATCAATATACCTCTCATCAATCACTCTCCTACTGCCCTCTGGCTCTGCTGTATCATAGTACAAAGTATCATTTAACATAGTCCTGATCCCAAACATTCTGTTTAGTGACATTTAAATTATCTGTATAGCAGGCAATGCATTTATTTGTTTGTTTGTTTTTCACAAAAGGTTTATTAATCCAGTGTAAATGTCACCATATCATTAGCCTGTTGCTAATTTAGCACACATGTTAAGGGTAGGCTGACCATATTTCCTTGAGACAAAAACGGGACATTGGGATGGCAAAAACGGGATGGGGTTGGGGGGGGTCTCACCAGATGAAGTCGGTGCAGTGGCTGCAGAACGTGGGCTGAGGGGCGCTGGGGGGGATGGTAGGGGGGTTCGGGGGGGGGCTCTAGGGGGGTCTCACCAGATGAACTCAGTGCAGTGGCTGCAGAATGTGGGCTGAGGGGCGCCTCGGGTGTGGTCAGGGGTCTCTGGGGGGTCTCACCAGATGAAGTCAGTGCAGTGGCTGCAGAACGTGGGCTGAGGGGCACTGGGGGGGGGTCGGGGGGCTCTAATACACAACCCTCACATAACCACCTCCAGGCCCCCCAACACCATCTCACTACCAACCCCCCAGCCCCTTACACCCCCACAGCCTTCCCTACACAACCTCTCCCCATAGCCCCCCACTAACAACCAATACACCCCCACAGACCCCCCCAACGGCCTCAAAACACAGCCCCCCACCTCCCCCATGACCCCCCAGTTCATCCCACCCCTGCAGGCCCCGCCGCTGCGCCCCCCTCCCCAGCCCCTACCTGTGCTGGGCTCCACGCCGGCCCCGTCGCGTTTCCTCCACATGGGGGGGGGGAGCGAGGCGCCAGGCAGCCCCTGACCGGCCAGCAGCTCCACTCCACCCGCCGCCACTGAGCCCCCCTCCCCACTACCTGCGCTGGGCTACGTGCCGGCCAAGTCGCGTTTCCTCCACGTGGGGGGGGGGGGCAGGGGCAGCGAGGCACCAGGCAGCCCCTGTGCCCGGCCAGCAGCTCCACTCTGCCGTTGCGCCGGGCTCTGCTGTAACCGGCTTGTGCGACACGTGGGGGCAGCCCAGCCAATCGTGCCGCTGCTCAGCTGCAGGCACGCGACATGTGGGGCCAGCCCAGCCAATCGCACCGCGCGGGCTCTGCGGCGGCGGCGGAGGGGAGGGGGGAGCAGGCCAGGGAGGGGAAGGGACTGAAGGGCTGCGGGAGGAGGCAGGACCCGGCCGTGCGTCCCTGAAATAAGCCGCGTCCCGATTTTTTATGAAAAACAGGACAAATTTGATATTTTTATTAAAAAGACGGGACGGTCAGAAAATATGTAAAAAACGGGACGTATGGTCAGCCTAGTTAAGGGACATCCTTTATACTGATTGTGGTCTAGTAGTGCTTACCGTAGACATTTCTTGCAAAAATGAAACTATTGTGTAACTGTTAACAGTCATAAAGGAATTGTAAGAGGGTTGGAAAATGAGTTGATTTTACACTAGGCAGCAATGTGTAAAACCTGCTTCATTCAAAAAAGATGACATGTGAGACCATATATTCAAAGCTCTACAGACCTATTCCACTTATTCTTTATAAGTCCGGACCATCCTCACTTTAATGCCACTGCTGCAGTAAGTCTCTTCCTGCAGATGGCAAGCTGTACAAAAATAACGGTTACTCACTACAAGACTTAAAGCCTTGGGCTTGCCACAAAGCCCAAGAAGGGGTGAGGGCATGGGGAAGATCTGGCTCACAAACAAACATCTATACTAACTATAACTATACTAACAATTAACTACAAAACAAGAAACCAGAAGAACTAGATTAGGTATCTATGCTAGGGGCTTGTCCTCCCGGGGGCGGGAGGGGCGGATCGACAGCAGATATGCAACTTCAGCTACATGAATCACATAGCTGAAGTTTGCGTATCTGCCGCCAACTTACCGCTTGTCCCCACGGCAGTGGCAGTTGATGGCGCGCTCCCCCGTCGACTCCAGCTTGCACCTCCCGGCAAGCTGGAGTTCCGGAGTCGACGGGGGAGCCGCGGGCGATCGGTTTATCGCGCCTTCGCGAGACGCGATAAATCGATCGCCAGAAGATCGATCCCGGAGCAGCTTCATGAAGACAAGCCTTAAGGGAGCACTTGCAAAGCAAGTAAATCATAGTTCCAACGCCACTACAGACAGTAAGGCTAT
Source organism: Sternotherus odoratus (assembly GCA_032164245.1). Taxonomy (NCBI): domain Eukaryota; kingdom Metazoa; phylum Chordata; order Testudines; family Kinosternidae; genus Sternotherus; species Sternotherus odoratus. The sequence continues at coordinate 174,088,903 of JAVMKO010000002.1, read as the reverse complement.
GTCTTCACTACAGCATTAGTTCGATTTCCTTTAATTCGATTTTCTAAAGCAGACTGCATAAAGTCGATTTTGTGCGTCCCCACAAAGCACAGCAGGTTGACAGTGTCTGTCCTTACAACTTTTGCAAGCGTCGACATAGGCAGTGTTGCACTGTGGGTAGATATCCCACCATTCCGGGAGTCCCCAGCAGGCACCACCTTTCGGGGCAGCCGGGCACGCTTCCCAGGGGACCAGCCACCAGTCCGAGCAGGTCCGCGGACCCCCCCCCGCCCGCCCAAGCAGCTAGCTCCGCGCCGGCTCCCCCCCCCCGCCCACCCGAGCAGCTCCGCGGACTCCTGCTCGGGCGGGCACGGGGGGTCCGCGGACCTGCTCGGGCGGGCGGGGGGGGAGCAGGCGCGGAGCTGCTCGGGCGGACATGGGGGTCCGCGGAGCTGCTCGGGTGGGCGGGGGAGGGAGCCGGCGCGGAGCTAGCTGCTCGGGCGGTCACGGGGGTCCGATGAGCTGCTCGGGCGGGGGGGGTGAGCCGGCGCGGAGCTAGCTGCTCGGGTGGGCACGGGGGGGCTGCGGGGCTGCTCAGGCGGGCACGCGGGGCCACGGAGCTACTCGGACTGGTGGCTGGTCCCCTGGGGAGCAAACGGGCATTGTGGAAGGTCAGAGGCTTAATGTCACATGCATCCTCACTAGTTCACAATCGACCCAGAGAGGTCGATTTCAGCGCTACTCCTCTCGTTAGGGAGGAGTACAGAAGTTGATTTTGAGGTCCCTTTAAATCGACTCAAATGGCATGCGAGGACGGGTACATGTTTATATCGACTTAACGTCGCTAAAGTCGACATTAAGCTATAGTGGGGACCAGCCCTAAGAAGGAACTGAAGGGGGGTCGGATCAGTAGGGTCATATATTGAGTGTCATGAAGGCGCCATCCAGGGGGCTCCCCAGCCGACCCAATGGGAGCTGCTAAGGAAAAAACTTTCCAAAGACCATGCACACGGCACGCACACCTGGTTGGAATCAACACAAACAAGCACTAGAAGAAGAACCCATAAATCTTTTCCCAGGCTTCATCCAATCTCCTCCCATAACCCCAAGTTCTCCTCTGAATGTTTCTGCTAACCTTGCAAATCATTGACAACGTTGACATCTAACCATACAATGTTAGCCTTCAGAGTGAATACCCCTTGAGGTGAATGGAAGCAGCTCATATTTAAACTAATGGGTCAGATTCCTTCCTGCTGAATCTCTTTTGACATCTGTAAGACATCACCTATTCATTCAGATTTTTAACACATAAGGGCTAGAAACTTAATATTTTTAAAAATTAAAGCTTAAATTCATTCTGCCAAAACTAACAAGACCATCTGAAAAGCGGAGGTAGAGCGTCTTTCCCACCATATATGGTTTTAATTTGATCCTTCCCTTAAAGTTATGGTGAGATTGAAAGATTTCTTGAAACTTGATCCAAAGTCATTCAAAAGATTCACAAAGCTCATCCTACCTTTTAATAGCCATGAGTAGATTTCAGGTTTGTAACAATGTCTGAAATCAAGACAGTTGTGTGTAATTCTCAATTCCATGACAGAAAGTTCATCCAACTCTGTAATAAGAGTCCAGACGCCAGCCAGTCACTTATAATTTAGTGCTGTGAATATTAAGAAGAGGTTTGTTATAATGAGTCTAATGAATGGCTATGGGTGATGCAACAATTTCTTTACAGCAGTGTGCTCTGTCTCTGTTCTGATTAAGGCTGAGGAAAGATTCAGAGAGGAATTCTAGACTTTCTGCTAGGGCTGTTTTCTAGCCTATACCACTTAACCCAAATGTATGCATTCACATTCCATGCAAGTAGCATCAGGATGCAGCTATCACATCAGGAGACCCTGCCCACTGAAGCACAATCTGTGGAGCACAGGTGAGCATTCAAGATTGGATTCGGATTCATTGCATTTAGTCATTAACTTTTAAGGCCTCACTGCGCTCTTCCACTGTTAATTCTAATGTCAAACACCTTGGTGTACATAGTCACATAGCTTGAAAAATCAGCAGCTGTGTGTGTGCATACAAAGGAGAAATAAAAGGATTTTGTAGACGTGGGTAGCTATGCATGCAGGCATTTGAAATTAGCATTGGCCTTGAGAGGTAGTGTCGTTTAGTGCACTGAGTAGGTGATCCAAATTCTAAGTTCTGGCACTAACTCAGTATGTGGCTTTGGACAAGACACTTAATGTCTCTGTGCCTCAGGTTCTCCTTATATACAATGAGGATAGTAGAGTACCTAACTGAGAAAGGACTGTGAGGATTAATGTTTGCATATTATTCCAAAACTGTAAAGTAATAAGCTATGGAATGCTCACCAATTCACATACATTGTAATATTACTACAGTTAGTGGTTGCTGAATCATCCAGGGACCCCTCTATACACTCACCAGATTCATGAGTCATATGGTGCACCACAGAGCCGATTTCACACAGACGGGACACTGAAGAGACCCCGCAAAACCTAGGAGTTATTCAACCAACAGACAGAACCCTAGGTCAGGGTTTTGCAATCACTTCCTGATGGTGTGCTCTGTTCAACTGCCTTTTACATATATTGCTATCTTGGTTATTCAGAGCTCTGTTGAAGACTTTCAGTAATTAAGGGTGCAGGCTCAACTATACAGAAGAGCTGGCTCAATGTCCCAAGGCCAGACAGTGTAGCAGTAGGAACATTAGAAAACAGAACAGGAGGGAGGGGGACTGAATTGACTGAAGTCCTCCTGTCTCCTCACTGTCTCCCCTCTGGAAATAAGTTGAGTGCATAGTGTTTCAACCAACGGTGCTTGTTTGTGTTGGTTCAGGCAGACCTGGCCTTTTGAGAAGGACACATCCAGTTTCTTGTATGTGACTGCACTTTTTCTATTCAGTGTGCTTTTTAGGGAACTTAGGCATCTGCAAAGAAGTAAGAAAGAAGTCATAAGCAGAAAAGCTTCCCCTGTGTGAGTTAGATACTGCACACAGATTGTGTGTAGGGGCTTACTGGAGTGGAATAGCACATGCATTCTCTTCAGACATTTATCTGGCATATCCTTTCATTCTCAATGACATCTTACATTATACACTGCTTTGATTTTGTTGCCTCTTATGTCCAGTGACTGGCATGTGAGAAACATTGAAGATTTGAAAGACATTACTGATGCCGTCCACATTTTGGCTATTTAATAATTTCACAATGACAATTGCTAAATTTCATTCATTAATTTCCCCCCTTCTCCTCCCGCAGCCACGCATTAGCTTTCATACTCTAGGCATAACTCCCCTCCAGCTTCCCATGTTGAAAGTTTGGTCTGTGAAAATGTGACAGCTGTTTCTCGTATCTCTCTTTAAGGACCGGAAGGTTTCAAACAAAGCAGACAAAGAAAACGGATATGAAGTGGCAAGATCTTGCGACAGAGTTTCTTCTTAAATATTAAGGAAACCGAGGGTCATCACTTGACTCGATTCCACGTTCAGTTGGGTAAATTGTCAGGGATTTCCATTTTTAACCGTATTTCTTTGAATGATGTTTCAAGTTTTTACTGCTACTTCTTCTTTTTTTATTTTTAGTTGGTGGCTGGCTGCAATAAGTCCCTTACTCCTTAGAATACTCTGCAACTCAGCCCAAAAGACAAAATGCAAATGAGCTCAACAAAGCCTTCCATGTCAAAGACTTCCATTCTCAAAACTTTTAGACCAGTTGTGGAGAAGTGTGAACCTGGTGTGCATGTGTGCATGCATATACAAACACAAGTGGCATTTTTGTCATCATTTGTCATTAATGTAAAGGGTGACAATATATTATGTGGAAACTGCTTATAGGCTGGTGTAATGTACAGTAGGAGCAGTGAATGCAACAACAGGATCACTTGGATATTATGGCAAAGGATGCTAGAGAAAACCTAGACAGAAAGCATCTGGCACTGCCCTCTGTCACAAGGTAGTAGGACAAGTGACCTGATCCAATATGATAGGATTTTAATAGCAGCCAAGAAGAAGGCAGAGATGCAATATAGAGGGAGCAGAATCTATATTTTCCCAGACATGGCCTACTTTACCCTGGCCAGGAGATTAGACTCTTTTTTGAAAGGAACAGAGAGGGAGGCAGCTTTGTTACTTTTCTCCTAATTAAACTCTGGGATGAAGATGAAGGGGGAAAAGTCTGAGTTTTGAGGACTATGAATCTGCAGAAAAAGTATTTGTCTGACTAGCTGGAGAACATGACTGGGATGCAGGAGCAGAGTCAGAGAAGACTGGAATTTAACATATGGACTTTCTCATATGCCTGCTTTTCTCAAGGCCTTTAATTTTTTATTCTGAGTTTTTGAGCACACAATGATAAGAGGAGACAATTCAAAAGCATAGACAGAAAGGCAATGATAGTGTTGATCTCTGTAGTCAGTATGGGGTAAAATTCCCCAGTAGAAATGGAAACAAATGGTTATATTGTTTATGTTTTGTCAAGTACATTTAATCAGATTTTCTAACTATTCTAAGTTCCTCAGGGCAGGGACCTTGGATTCCTGTATGTTTGTACAGTTCCTGGGCCAAGGGATCCTGAGCCAAACAGGGATTTCTGGGCACTATAGCAATAGAAATAAATAATTATCAAAATGGCCCAGATAACTCCTCCTATAGTAGATCCCACCGAAGGGAAGTGTGGGGAGGTAACAGAAGGTAACTCTAAGGGGATGGGATTTACCCCACCAGTGAACAGGTCATGAACCTTTCCCAACTTGGGAGATCAGAGCCATCTGCACCAAGACACTGGGCCTGCATCTCAGTTCTGGCTCCCGGTCCCCCCAGCTCCTGGGCAACACAGTTCCATTGGCTCTGTACTATCAGCATTCCCCTTGGCTACAGTGGTCCATGGTATTTTAGGGGGATGCTCTACAGAAGAAATATGTCTCCAGTTCTTTCATCATTTCCAGGAATCCCCATAAGATTACTAGGTCACTGATATGTTTCCCCAATGTGCCCAGCCCAACTACTTCTCCCCTTATCTCAGGGAGATGTCTCTGTAGGTCCCAGAGAGGAGAGGAATAGAAACATAATGGCCATATTGGGTTAGACCAGTGGTTCTCAAATAGTGGGGCGCGCCCCCCAGGGGGGGCGCGAGGTTTCGTAAAGGGGGGCTCGTAGTCGGTGGGCGGCCGCGGCGCGTGGCACGCCGGGAATGGTAGTCCCTGCGCTCCCCGCCGGGCCCGTTCATTGCGGGTGGCAGGACTCTGTTTCCCGGCGTGCCACGGGGCGCTGGGCGTGTCCGGGCGGGGCGGGGAGCGCGAGGGACGGCGATTCAGTGGGCGGACGAGGCAGGGACGGCGGCCCAGGTAGGCGGGCCGGGCAGGGGAGCGGAGCCGCGGGCCGGAGCTGGCCTTGGCGCGGCCGGTGGGAGCGGGAGCCGGCCCGTCGCTGCCGCCCGCTGCGCCCTGACAGGAGGGGCAGGGGTCGCAGGGCAGCGATCTGAGCCTGGGGTGTCTGTGCGGGGGGGGGGCGCGAAATGTTTTCTTCTTCCTAGGGGGGGCATGGCAGAAAATAATTGAGAAGCACTGGGTTAGACCAAAGGTCCATCCAGCCCAGTATCCTGTCTGCCGACAATGGCTAATGCCACATGCCCCAGAGGGAGTGAACCTAACAAGTAATGATCAAGTGATCTCTCTCCTGCCATCCATTTCCAGCCTCTGACAAACAGGCTAGGGACAGCATTCCTTACCCATCCTGTCTAATGGCCATTAATGGACTCAACTTCCATGAATTTATCTAGTTCTCTTTTAAACCCTGTTATAGTCCTAGCCTTCACAACCTCCTCAGTCAAGGAGTTCCACAGGTTGACTGCGCTGTGTGAAGAACTTCCTTTTATTTGTTTTAAACCTGCTGCCCATTAATTTCATATAAGAGCCACTAGTTCTTATATTATGGGAACAAGTAAATAACTTTTCCTTATTCACTTTCTCCACACCACTCATAATTTTATATACCTCTATCATATCCCACCTTAGTGTTCTCTTTTCCAAGCTGAAAAGTCCTAGCCTCTTTAATTTCTCCTCATATGGGACCTGTTCCAGACCCCTAATCATTTTAGTTGCCCTTCTCTGAACTTTTTCTAATGCCAATATATCTTTTTTTTTAAGATGAGATCAACATATCTGTATGCAATGTTCAAGATGTGGGCATACCATGGATTTCTATAAGGGCAATATGATATTCTCCATCTTATTCCCTATCCCTTTTTTAATGATTCCTAAGATCCTATTTGCTTTTTTGACTGCCGCTGCACACTGCGTGGACGTCTTCAGAGAATAATAAACGATGACTCCAAGATCTCTTTCCTGATCAGCTGTAGCTAAATTAGCCCCCATCATATTGTATGATAACCATGAAGGTGGCTGAGTCCCCATCCATGCGGTGAAGAGGATTCACATGAAAATAATCCCTCCATATGTGGATCTAGGAAGTCTGCTCTAACTAATAGTTCTTTCCTTGCTGACTCATTAAAAGCAATGAAGCGACATGGGCTGGTCTCTTGGGTATGTCTACACTGAGATTAAAAAACAACAACATGACATCAAGTATCAGAGCCTGGGTCACCGGACCGGGCTCAGGCTGAAGAGCTATAAGTATAGACTCTGAGGGCTTGGTTAGACTGGCGCTTTATAACGCTAAAACCCTCCAGGAGCGCTATAAGTCTCTAACCTTACACACTGTCAAGGCACATTTTGCGCAAAAAGTCTCTGTTTAAAGCGCAACTATAAAACCACCTCTCCGAGGGTGATAAGGGCTTTTGCGTATTCCCTGTAGCGTGTTAGGGCCAGTGTAATCAGACATTACGCGATAAGGGATCTCTGGCACGCCTCCGAGCCATTTAAGGCAATTAACAAGCCATTAAAGGCAAATGACTGAGTGTTGTTTTGAAAACAGGAGGAAAAATGCGGAAGTACCTTTTCAGTTTCTCTCTTACAACTCACAGCAAATAACCACTGGAAATGCTTACGGACGGAACTGTGTGACTTAAATACAGAGCCTGCCAGTTTTCCCTAAGGAAAAGTCACTGACAGCCTGAAGTTCCCTCCGTACGCACACATTCCCCGTTCCCCCTAACCCCCCTCGTTTCAAAAGCACGTTGCACCCAGCTGAATGCTGGGATAGCTGCCCAGAATGCACCACTCCCTGTGCCGCAAGAACTGCCGCAAATGTGGCCACGCCAGTCATCCTATAGCGCAATACCTATTGCGGTATATGGGTACCGCTACAACCAAAAGCGCTATAATCTGGTAAGTGTAACCTTACCCTAAGGCTCGGACTGGAGCCCAGCTCTGGGAGCCTTCCCCATAAAAGGACTCAGAGCCCAGGCCCCAGGCAAGGCCCAAACATTCACACTGCAATTTTATAGCTCCAAAGTCTGCGAGTCCAAGTCATCAGGCTCAGGCCAACCATGGCCATGCTGCAGGTCTTTCACTGTAGTGCAGACACACCCTCAACATTTAAGGTTTCATTAAGGTTACTTTCTAGATAGCTTTTTTTTTTTTAATAAAGGGCTTCCAAATATATTATTTTTCATTTTCTTTGTACTGTAGCCCCTGAGAGAGGGAATTAAACAAGATGCATGGAAAGAACCTCTGCATTCCTTTAATGTTATGGACCTAGAGATATTGATGCAAAGCTGTGCAATTGCTGATTGTTAACCTGGGAATACAATTACCCTGTTTTGTTTTTAGGTCCAGATTCTCAAGGGCCTGACTTCCTTTTTGCAGGTGCCACCGAAATTGCATCTGCTATTTTGGGGAATTGCACTGCACTGTCAGAATATTAAGGGCATCATCCTGCTCCAACTGGAGTTAATGGTAAATTTCCCAAACCCCGGTAGGTGGTTCCATATGGAACCATTTTTATTTTCTCTTATATATCTTATATATATGTCTTATTATATATCTTGCAGGCTGGGGACCCCAATCAGGGATTAGGGGCCCACAGTAGCAGGCACTGTACAAATAACATGAAGTGAGTCCCTGCCCCAGAGAGCTCACAGCCTAGGATTTAGACAATATGGAACAGGCAGTTAGACAAGCAAAGGAGAGAGAGTGCGAGGACAAGGGAACAGCAGAGACCACTGCGACAGTATGGTTGCATGAGTCACAGAAGTCTCAATGTCATGAGTTCTTGCTGGATGGTGGTGATTTGAAGACAGCACAGCACAGGAGGATTTAAAGGAGAATAATATGACAACTTTGAATTTCTATATTCTGTGATGTGTAAAGCCAAAAGTGAAGGATTTTTTTAGATTCATAAATATTATTTTAATTAACATCATTAACAGTCATTTTTTCCATTACACAACCTCACTCTGAGGCTTTCAAGTCTCATTACTAGAAGTCCATTGGAGATCCCGAACGGGAATGTTTTGGGGACTCTCTTGCCCATCATTCCCCTCTTAAAAATACTAATTGTGTTATTTCTGCAAACTAAACAAAACAAAAAACCATACAACACTGTCACGCTGTCTGGAGTGGCTCATCACCAAGAGTGCCAGCCCCAGGGCAGACTGTCAAAAAGCAAGGCGGACACCCCCAAACTGGTTGTATGTTCTGTAATTAGATTTTATCAACCCAGTAACAAATGTGAACTCCTGGATCACTGTAACAGTCTTTCTACGGAATCACAGACAGTCCCTTTGAGTTCTGCATTTATCTTGCCACCCAGGCATGCTGGTCACTTACATAACAAATCCTATCCCAAGAGACCAATCACTTACCTCTGACCAATTTGTACCTAAGATCTCACACAAAAGACAATGATTGTAGTCAAACCTATAGTAAACTAATTAAGGGTTCATTAATTAGAAAAAAGAAATTAGAGAGGTACTTACAGGTTAAAGCAGGCAACATATATACACAAATGAGTTAGTCTATTGTTCCAAAAAGTGACAGAGATACAGTAATGTCACACTGAATGTCTTTTTAGGGCTAACCCAGGTTGACTGTGGGAAATTTCCTTTTGTTTCTTAGCTCCAGCCCTTATGAGAGTCGAAACAGCAAAGAGATAACAAATCTTCATGTCAAAGATATCTTTATTTTCCTTTTTCATAATTCAAACTGATGGGATGAGCTTTCTCTCACATAGCACTAATTGGTGTAAGAGGGCCGTTAAACCAATCTTTGTGTTGTGATGTTCCACAATGGCCGGTTAGGTATATCTCCATAGAGAGAGAGAGAGACACCTATCTCATAGAACTGGAAGGATCTTGAAAGGTCATTAGTCCAGTCCCCTGCCAACACTAGCAGGATCAAGTACTGTCCCCTGACAGATTTTTTGCCCCAGATCCCTAAATGGCCCCCTCAAAGATTAAACTCACAACCCTGGGCTTAGCAGGCCAATGCTCAAACCAGTGAGCTACCACTCCCTTTGTTTAGTCTTGATAATTTGTCTGGGTGGGTGGGGAAACCACTTTTCCTTCTTGGGTTCACAAGTTCAGAGCAGGCATTATTACAATTATAAAGCAAAACTTACATATTACTTTAAACATGGGATACAGACATTACAAGTAAGTTGAATGCATGAAACAACTTACAAGTATTTCAGAGTCAAAACACTAAAACACATTCTTACAAGTTCAACAATGAACAATATTAACATATAAGTGAGCTGGTCTTGTTTTCAGCTATGAATTTGTCAGCGTTCAGCTAATGCCTACAGACTTGGCAAAAGCTGGCACCTGGTTCACAGCATCACAGACACATATTAATACACTTGTTGAAGTCCATGTTAAATAAGATGAACAGTATTTTGGGGTAATACTAAATTGGGGGCATATAGAAGTGCTCGGGGTCCTAAGCAATTGTTTCATATGCTTATGCCTACCACTGCCACTACTCATTACTCAGCATCATAACACCTCTCGAAAGGCGATTAATATGAGCAACACTGGCTTTTTCAAGATTTCTGCTGACAAATGCTTCCTGCATCAAAATGCCAAAGTATACAGTTGGTTCTCCGGGTACCTGCCAAAGCATGAATCAAACAAAAAATACCGGGTGAGAGGAAGCACCAAAGCAAAGCATGTCTTGTCTTCCAGCTGTATTTACAATAATGATCTTAAGTTTTATTTAGTCTAGAAGAACTGAAAACAAAACTACCAGACTACAGATTGACTCATTCACGCAAATACTGTACTATTCATGTGTTTTGTCTAGTTCACTCTCACCTGCAAATCTTCCCAGGCAGTCCTACAAAGCATTATTTAAACTATGGGCAAGAAAAGGCAGGCACAACAAGTCCTTGAACATCTCTGTGTAAAGCTCTCTTCAATCTGAATGTCAAAATCCATGTGGCATGCTGCAGTGCTAGCTTCTATAACCAGTTTAATGAGCACATTCAGAGAGTAGCATTTAAAAGAAAATGCCAAGTGGTATTTCCCCTTCAGTCTCCCAAATACAAAAGTAATAGAGCTGTTGAAATATGTGAGCACATACTAATTTACTGTAAATGGGTATTTTATATTTATAGGTGCTTTGGTCACATCCTCCCCTCCACTTTTAGGCATTATGGGGGGGATGAGAAGTGCTCTATTGCCAGCCGAAAGTAGCCGATAAGCATGTCCAGAAAAGAGAATAGAGCCCTCGGTTCCTGGGTCATCACTTCCTCCCCTCTCACCTGAATCAAAGAAAGTCCCTCTGCTGGATCACTGCTCATGAGGAACTCTGAACATAAGAACAGCCATACTGGGTCAGACAAAAGGTCCACTTAGCCCAGTACCCTGTCTTCTGACAGTGACCAATGCCAAGTGCTTCAGAGGGAATGAACAGAATAGGTAATCATCAAGTGATCCATCCCCTGTCACTCATTTCCAGCTTATGGCAAACAGAGGCTAAGGATACCATTCTAACCAAAATATTGATATAGAGGGGTTTAGCTTGTTCAGGAAGAGGAAAAAAGGGAGGAGGTGTTACATTATACACCAAGAATATATACACTTGTCCTGACATCCATAGGGAGGTGAGAGGCAGACCAGTTGAAAGTCTCTGGGTGAAGATAAAAGGGGGAAAATAGGGATGACATCATGGTAGGCATCTACTGTAGACCATCAAAGCAGCAGGAAGAGGTGAATGAGGGATTTCTAGAACAAATAACCAAATTATCCAGAACACAAGACCAGGTAGCAAATGGGGACTTTAACTACCCAGACATCTGTTGGAAAAGTAATATGACAAAATGTCCAATAAATTCTTGGAATATGGAGACATCTTCTTGCTTCAGAATGTGGAGGAAGTAACCGGGTTGGTGGGGGGACAGCCATTTTAGACTTCATTCTAACTAACAGGGAGGATTTCTTGCAAATGTGAAGGTTGATGGCAATTATTCCAACACAAAGGAAAGATAGAAAGAATAGCAAGAGGCTAATATGGTGCCACCAGGAGCTCTTTAATGGCCTGAAAATCAAAAAGGAATCCTACAAAAATGGAAACATGGACAGATTGCTAAGTACAAAATAATAAGCACCAACATGTAGGGACAAAACGAGTTACACCTAGTAAGGGACATAGCAGGTAATAAGAAGAGGGCTTATAAATACATTATGAGCAAAAAAAAGATGAAGGCAAGTGTAAGTCCACTACTTAGCGGGAAAGGCAACCTAACAACAGATGATAACAAGGAAAGCTGAAGTGTGTAATGCCTGTTTTGCATCAGTCTCTACTAAAAAGATAAATTGCGACCAGATACTTAACACAATTAATATTAACAACTAGGTTCCTGTTCAACTGACAGAGTTATTGGTAGTGGGGGATGAGTGTGCTCGCATGTAGAGGAAATGGGGACAAACCCGTGTCCTCGAGGTAGTTTCTTCCTCCAATGTGTCAATGTCCCTGAATAAGTCCAGACCCAAAACAAGAAGAAATTGAGGATAGAAGAGGGTGAAAATGATCCCCTTTGAGCTCTAAACTGTGCTCTGCAATCTGAAGAGGATGTAGTAGTGTGCTTTGACTCCACGGTAAGGCCCCTGGGCCCTGTACTGCCACCTGGGGGAGAAGGGGTAGGGAGTACATGTCATTCCATTCCATTTTGGAGTAGTAGTAAGGAGAAAATTCCACTAATCCACTTGAACTGTCCTGTCTTGTCAAGATACAGGAGTTTCTGTATACTTTTTCTTACAGAACCCAAACATAGGCAATGAAAATTTTTGTCTAGGTAATGACTGTAGGATGAGGTATGTGGAGGAGTTGAGTATATTTGCTTCCTTTTGGACCTTTAATGACTCTAAGAAGATATATAAAATAGCTCAATTTAATTAATCAGAAACCAAGATTAAATTTAGAAAATAATTAATTTTTAAAAAGCTGTGAAAATCTCTAGTCTCTCTCATGCCTTCTTCTGATTAAAAGAACTTCTTGTTGTCCTAAATTATGTCAGCAGCCAAGCCAAAATGGGTCCATTCCATTAATACTTCAAAATATTATATTTATTATTCACAAAATATTGTAAATTTACATATTTCTAAATTAAACAAAAGTATAAAAAAGTTTCATAATAAGGCCCCAATCCTGCACACTTACACATGTGTAAAAATTTAAGTAAATATTTGTAGGATCAAAGACTAAAATTATAGTTTTCTTTTCACTGTAGACTTAAATCAAACTTACATTCCCAGAAGCAGCTACCAGTTAATGTTTATGCACTCACTATTCCAATGTGTCATTTAAAAATGAACTTTTATCTGTTTAATGAACTTTAAACAGATAAATAAATACAATGTACTAGTATATAACCACTTGGTTGCCAAACGAGGGTTATATTGCAATATTTGAATTTTACATACGTAAAGACAACATGAAGAATGAAATGTTAGGTAATTTATTTAGCCTACAGCTGTTCTGCATTTTTTTGAGAGTGGGGACATTTTAGTTTATGATGCTGATTGCTCTGCTTAGCTCACTTTGACGTAGATTACTGCTTTTACAAAAATGAAGGCCAGCTGGAGGGTAAACAGATCTTCTACATCTTAATGTTTCATGTTGATCTTTAACTATATGCAAGGCAGCATAAAGCCCAAATTTCAAGTTAGGTGCCTAACTTTAGGCACCTAAATTGTTATTTAGATACCTAAATAGATAGAAAACTTTACGTACCCATGTTTTAAGCTGGGGCTCTAAATTACTAGAGTATGATTCTAGTTTCGAATGGACCAGAGAAATAAAAGAGATGGTGAATGAATTAAGCATATACTCAGGGGTCAGCAACCTTTTAGAAGTGGTGTGCCAAGTCTTCATTTATTCACTCTAAGTTAAGGTTTTGTGTGCCATTGATACATCTTTGAGTCTTTAATATATAAGTAAACTATTGTTGTATTGTAAAGTAAATAAGGTTTTTAAAATGTTTAATAAGCTTCATTTAAAATTAAATTAAAATGCAGAGCCCCCCACATGGGTGGCCAGGACCTGGGCAGTGTGAGTGCCACTGAAAATAAGCTTGCGTGCCGCCTTTGGCACGCATGCCATAGGTTTCCTACACCTGGCTCTATGGCTTTATCACCCCAATTCAGGAAAGCATTCCTATTTTCACAACATTTAAAGAATGGCTCTAATTTCAACGGGACTAACAACACGCTTAAACTATTGTCCAGAACAACTATGCTCAACTATTGTCCAGAACAGTGATGGAATTAAGCACATGGTTAAGTGGTTTCCTGATCTGGGGCCATCAAGTAATCACACTGAAATATATCTTGTACAGTACAATGAACATCCAGCATGTACAAGTCTGACCAAATCAGGTCCTTAATTTGCAGCATCCACAGAATCATTTTAGGTCCATAGCAGGGAGAAGACCTTCAGCTGGTATGAATTGTCAGAGCTCCATTGACTTTGATAGAGCTCTGACAACTTACACCCGGATGTAGATCTGCCTCCTGAAGTTATATTTATTGTTTTAAAGGTAAAATTCCTTTTACTACCATGGAGTTACATCAGCAGAGAATTTAGCCCCTGATAAATGAATTTCGTAGTATGTATCTAATGTTCAGTGGGAAAATGTCCACATCACAAAAACCACTGCATTAACTGGGACCTTTGTCTTTCTACCTACAGCAATTACTTACAGCTGATTGTTTACAGACCATTCCTTTGGGAAACAGGCCCTTTTTCCTTCAGAGTGGCTGTAAAAGCTTCTGGGGACAAACACACAGTGGTGGCACCCATAGACAACTCGTGCCTCCCCATACTGGAGGGGCGCAATCTAAAAGGGAGGACACATGACTGTCCCAAGCTTCCCCCTTGACCTGTGACCCCCGGCTCTGCACCCAGCCTGGGACCACTGTGCTCTCCCTCTCCCTTCCCAGAGTTACCTGAGGGTGGGGGTCTGCACTTCTCCTACTGTGCCTGCCTCCCGGCATGTTCTGCACCTCTTCCCAGCAGCTGGGCCTGGGCAGGGCGTGACCTGCTGCTGCCTTCCCAGACAGGCTCTCTCTCTCAGGCACAGAGCAGTGACCAAGTACCCAGCATGAGAAGTCCTGCCCCTTCCACTCCCAGCCCGGGATGGCTACCAGGGGCCGAGCGTGCTGAGAGGCAGGTGCAGTGGGAGAAGACAGATCCCCTCTCCCTGCCCCATTGCAGGTCAAACAGAAATCTGGGGCGGAGGGGCACTTGACTCCACATGGCCCCCCTCATGCATCATCCACCTAACCTCCACTTTGCATAATTAGTTTTATTTCTAAGGGTTTCATGGCCTACACCGAGTTGTACTGCCATAACTTGGTTTTATTATCAAACCAAGCAATCTCTTCTTTAATGTTTTCACGCTAACATTTCCACATCCTGAACTGCTTAATTCCCTCCAAACTCTTAACTCTTAACTCTTTTGCCTTAAATCATTTATCTCCCACAATGATGCATTTATCAGCTGATTTTGGCAGCTCTGAGGTTCTGTTGTGCTTTTTTGCATTCATTCTTTAGCTACAGTTACTGTTTTTCCATGGCCACCCACAGGCCTTACTCTTTAAGATTTCAGTGGCATTCAATGGACCTCTGGCCCAGAGGATGGATTGCTACAACTTCAACCTAGGGGTTTAAAACAAATTAAATTAGTGTTTGTCCTAACACTGTCACCAGAATGTTGGAATTATTATTATATATGAAGGGTATTACCAGTGACACTAATTTAACCATAAATTCCATTATTAAATCCAAGGGCTGCAAAGTATTTGTTCAATTGCTCTGAACATGCCTAAAAAGCCTAAATCATAAGCAATTTGCTATATCCAAACAGTTACAAAACATTTATAAATATTTGAGCAAAATACTTACAAATGAGCTAAACTCAGGGGTGCCTAGGTCCTTATTGGTCAGCTCTACCTTGGTCAGGCAGATATAAGCAATGAACTCTTAAGGGATTTACAGATCTACTAGTTGCTGATCATCAGGGAACGGAGGCAGAAAAACGGCAAAAGGAATGCAATGAGACAGTAATAATGTGTGCCATAAAGCACTATATGCTTAAAATTTAAGAGAAATGAGAGTCAGTGACCCCTTCTTTGATGTTGCAACAGCTTTGCAGTTTCATCTAGGGAACTTGTACTTAAAAAAACAGTTACTGTGGGAATGCAGATGATGGACTGGCCAACAGTACCCTAGGTTTCAATTTCCTTTGAAATCTCTTTCCCTTCTGTGAGAGGTTTGGCTATCCAGTTGCATTAGCCCATTTAATGAGTTTTCCAGGAAAACTTATCGTCACTGCTTTTATGGAACTAGTAACTAAAGCCGTTTTAAACTATGGAAAAAGGCTAAGAGATGATTAACTGTATTATCCCAATCCTGATACTATTGAAATCAATGGCAAAGATCTCACTGACATCAGTGAGTCTGTCCCTCTCTAATCTGTCCCTGTGTAATATTAGTTTTACAGATATATTTTCATTCTGGTATACAGGGATTTAGTTCCATTAACATTTAGTAAGTCCCATTTTATAAGTTCCAGATACCATTTTGAATAGTATTCCCATGTCTTATGTTAAAGACGTACCCTAAATTACTATAATTATCTACTTTAGTAGGAAATTTGAAATTTCTGCCTGGCAAGTGAAACCAGACATGCAAAGAGTAGACTCAAAATTGGTCTATAACATGGATAGGACATTATCTTAACAACCATTTCTTAACCCTTCTGGAGTTATCTTAACAACCATTTCTTAACCCTTCTGTATGCAGGTTACCAGAGAAGCACATGCTGTATGCTTCCAGGTAATCCACAATTTATTCAGTAAAAAAAAATTACACACCAGGAAGGAGCCACACACATCTATTTCACCTACAAAATCTCTCATGAAGCCACCTTTTAAAAGAAGTCTAACCTTCTACTTCAGCTCTGGAATAAAATATACTAGCCTTTAAAATGCACTGTGAACTCAATGGTATTAAATTAAAGAAACTAATAAGTACATACCATAAATTGGTTAAGAGAGATTCAGCCTCACCATTGGTCAGATGCAACAAACAAAAGGCAGAGGAACAGAGAGTTAGAAGTTAATTGAGAGGAATGGACACAGGCCATAAGTAATAGGTATGTAATGGTTAGATGTAATAGGATCAGACAGACTAATTTTTGTGTGCATCACAGATGATTTCTTATGCCTAAGCATTATCACTTATGCCACAGTATTGCTGTCTCAAGTGGCGCAAGGAGGTTTCTTCTTTGCCTCACATTCTCTGGAGATGCTCTCGGGTTCAGGCTTTTGGGGAGGTTGCAATTATTTTCAGAAGGCATTTAACATATTACTGACATATTCTGCAAATTTCTGCCTCTTGGAATTAGTAACTAAGTCCTTGTTGTCTGCTAAGTGCATGACAGGAAGGTTCTTTTTGCTAATGACAGCTGAGAATGTTTGGGTTTCAGACATGCAGCTCCCGTAAAAGCCTGGTTGTAACAGAGTTCCAGTCCTGCACTTTCATGTGTACTTCAGGACTGGAACTCTGTTACAACCAGGTCAATGCTCAGCTCACACACTTAAAGTTAAGACCATGCAAAAGTATTTGCAGAACTATGGGGCTAACAAGCTAAAACTTATCACTATATTTTGATAGGAGCTGGAGAAATCAAACAAAAAATAACTGAAAGAAATCTCAGAGTTTTGAGTGGGGCACCCAAAAATTGCCCCAAATTTATGTATCAAAATTAGGCAAGATTCTTTTCTTAAATATCCACTAAGTGATTTGCCCAAGGTTACTCAACAAGTCAGTCTCAGAGCCAGGATTAGAAATCACGGCACTAGGAACCTCATACATCTCAGTTTCTCGCTGTATAAAATGAGTTGGTATTATTAATTATCCACTTTACAGAGGAGGTAGAGGGTTAATTCCTGTTTGCTCTGAATATGTAAAATGCTACATATATGCTAATGATCACTGCCATCATCCTGCTCCAATGAATCTGAGAGACTCATCTGAGCACTTCAAGAGAGGGAAGAGAAGGTGATGAAACTAGCCAGCTGTCAAATTGATTTCATTCCTGTTGAGCAGAGGGATTAGAGGTTACAGAATCAGCCAATAAATGTCCACGGACACTGTGTTGTTGTTTCTGGAAGCACCCATTTTTGCTGAATGTTGGGGAGGGGACAGCATTTTCACTGAGGACAATACTAGAGATGACAGGAGTTGCAGTCCAGGACTATTGTCATTATTATCTGACTTGAGGTGATGCCTTGGAACTCCAGTTAAGGATTGGGGCCCTATTCTCCTAAGCCCTTCACAGACAGGTAGCAAAGACAGTTCCTACCCCAGAGAGTTCATAATCTAAGTGTAATAAAAGAAAGGAAATCACTCGCGGTAGGACAAAGCAAAAGACACAGAGGGCAGTTTGTCCCATCTCAAAGGTTAGTTATGACATCATAGATATGCAGCCAACTTCAGGCTTCTGAATATCCAACATCTCATAGGTACCATTTTACAACAACCACCAAATTGCAAATAAAACACTATGGCACCTCTATTCTCTACCTCACTTTCTGATGAAAATGAGCACATCTAGAAGTGATTGCAGCTGCCATCTGTACTGTAGCTATTTTGAGGACACAGGCAAGTCTCCTATTGTTATTAGATCATTCCCCAGCTGAACAGCAGGGCTTTCTATTTCATATTAACTACCTCTGTTTTACTAAAACACATGCCAAGTTAGCAAAGAATGGCCCATTTGGAAGAGAGGATAAATGACCTAAAACTAACACTAAAACCAGACTGCCCAGTGACTTTGGCCTACTGTGAAATAACATCAGAGGTGAAAGTAAGCCAGTCCGCCCTGGTACAGTGTACAGACAAGAGCTGGTGTGCCATACCGGAATGGACTGGCTTCCCCATGAGGCAATTTAAAGGGCCTGGGGCTTCTAGCAGTGGCTGGAGCTCCAAGACCTTTAAATTTGCTGCCAGAGCCCCGCTGCTGGATACCTGGGGTAGTGGCAGCAGGGCTCTGGCAGCTATCTAAAGGGTCCGGGACCCCTGCTGTCTACACCACCCCAGGCCCTTTAAATAGCCTCCGGAGCCTGCTGCCACAATCCTAGAACTCCAGCAGCAGAGCTCCGGGGATGATTTAAAGGGCCTGGGGCGGTAGAGGCAGTGGGAGCCCCAGGCCTTTTAAATAGCTCCCGGAGCCTGCCAGAGCCCTGGGATAGCAGCAGTGGGGCCTCAGCTGCTACTTAAAGGGCCCGAGGCTCCCGCTGCTTCTACCACCCTGGGCCCTTTAAATCATCCCCGGAGCCCTGCTGCTAGAGTTCTGGGATCACAGCAGCAGAGCCTGCCGCCACTATCCCAGCGCTCCAGCAGCAAGGCTCCAGTGGCTATTTAAAGGGCCCGGGGTGGTAGAGGCAGCAGGAGCCCTGAGCCCTTTAAATCACCGCCCAAGCCGACCTCGGCTCTTCTGGTAGAGGCCACACCTCTTCTGATCGAGGCCCCTCCCCCTCCGCAGGACTCCGGAGTACCAGTAAGTCCTTTAAATTACTTTCACTCCTGAATAACGTAAAGATGCTTTTCACTGTCAGGGGGCAGTGAGAGGGGGAAAAGAAGAGGATGGGG
This sequence comes from Sternotherus odoratus, assembly GCA_032164245.1. Taxonomy (NCBI): domain Eukaryota; kingdom Metazoa; phylum Chordata; order Testudines; family Kinosternidae; genus Sternotherus; species Sternotherus odoratus. The sequence goes on along the minus strand of JAVMKO010000002.1, from coordinate 174,069,847 downwards.
CAAGGGACTGTGGGGAGAGAAAAGGGGAGGGGATTGGGAGGAGAAGGGGGCATGGGCATGGGCAGAAGGCACCTGGCTTGGAGTGTCTGCTTGACAGCAACAGCAGCCCCAGCAGGGAGGCAGCTACAGCAGCACCAGAGCAGCAACATCGCTGATGCCAGAATGGCTACAGGCAACAGCTGGGGTCCCCTGTTAACTTGGCCCATCCCCCCCAGCACCAGCAGCCCAGGTACCCCACCAACGGGGCAGAGGGGCAGTGAGCCAAGGGAACCAGCTGAATCTGTTTGACAAATATTAATGGCAGGAGAGAGATCACTTGATCATTACCTGTTAGGTTCACTCACTCCGGGGCACCTGGCATTAGCCACTGTTGGTAGACAGGATACTGGGCTGGATGGACCTTTGATCTGATCCAATACGGCCATTCTTATGTTAATAAGAAGTTGCAGAGGTCATGGTGCTTAAATCTTTCAATTCCACATAATTATTTATATTCATCTGCAAGAACACTATGGCTTCTTTAGAAATAACATTAAGGGCCAATTTGTCAATGAACCTTTACTAATTCAAAGATGGAATGAAGGATCAAGTAGTGCAGACTTCAAGAAGACTTAATATATCATTTGAGAGCTGTAGTTTATCCTTTTCTGACATAATTGGATTGATTTTTTGTACAGTAGCCAAAAAATTATATGTTTATGAATAGTTAGTTACATGTACTAAGATTTGTTACATTACTGCAGTGTTTAGAAATTTTTGTACAGGCATAATGATAAATAGCTCAAATTGAGATTTAATAAACTGTGGTGAGTGTGGGAAGAGAATGAGGTTATTCCATCTTTTTATCTTTGTATCTCCTCCCTGTACCACATGAGGTTCATTCTGAAGTCAGTAGGAGTTTTGCCATTGACTACAACTGGAGAAGAATCAACTCATTACTTTAGTTTTACAGTATAGTGTGCCTATTTTATATCAACTTCCCCTACACCTGCCACTGGTCTTTCACTCTTGTGGTTACAGAATATTCATTCTCATTATATATTTCCAACAAAACATATTAAAAACACCCACAGATTTGCCTGATAAACACATAATGGAAAAAAGAAGTATGAAATCAGTTTTACGGGACTGTTAAGAGAGTAGCAATTCTAGAGAATCTGAAGACTCCCTCCCACACACACACACATCAAAAAATATGGTCTGTTTCTTATTAAGGCTGCTATAACATGGGATGCCAGAAAAAGCAGTTTTTTCTCCCTTAACAATTAGAAGCTCAGAATTCTGCAATGAATCCCAGCAAGTGAGAGAATGGAGACAGTTCTTGGGATATCATCCATCTATGTGTTAAAACCCATTTTTAAAGGTCTAATTTCCAGAAGTTATGATTCATTCCTATAAAAGTTGTAGGTTTTTTAGAGGACTCTGCGGCCATGTCAAATTTTCAAATTAGGGTCAAATTTTCAGTTGTGGGCTCAACTGTTTAGGTTGCAAACCAACAGACCATTTTTTGTGCCTGCAAAACTCTGGGCTTGATTCTGCTTTCACTTACACAGGTGTAAGGTCAGGAGTGATTCCATCAGAGTCAGTGGAGTTGCACCAATGTAAAAACTCAGGCCCTCTCTGCACAAGTGAGCTTTTATACATGCAAATCAAGTCATTCCATCTTTTCTATTTCAGTTGTTGCTAAGGTGCCTATTACTATGGCAAATGGGCTACCAATTACCCGATTTGCATACCCAATTTCAAGTGTACATGCAATTTTGCAAATGCATTCCTGCAAGAGCAAAACTTGGAGGTTGGTTTGAGATCAGTTGAAAGGTTGTCTCTTTTAGAGGACAAAAATATACTGACTTTATTTATTTACTTATTATTTGTATTGCCCTCTGATCCACAAACACAAATCAGGGCACTGTGCAAACAGATTATAAAAAGATGGACCCTGCCCTAAAGAGTTTAGAGATTAGTATATGAAAAGAACAGAAAGCTACAACAAACAAGCAAGGGAAATTGTGACAGTAACTGCCCTCCACATTATCTGCCTACTACGTTATGAAAAACTATTGAAGATATCCTCTTTTTAAATTGTATAGTTAAAAAGCATTTGGAAGATAGCTTATAAAATGTAAAATTGCTATGGTGAAATTTCACACTGGAAAAATTTCCCATGAGATCTTGCATTTTGTGGAGCAAGAAACAAAAGCATCATTTAGCCTCCCGTAGAAGTGCATGTAGTTATGAACAGAGCCTTTGTTCTTTTCATATTTTTCATGATGTATTACTCTTAAAGGAAATACACAAAATAGGCTTTGCTGCCAGATACATTTTTTTAAAAAAATCACCTCACACAAGGATTCTTTCTAAGCAGTCCTGACAAGCAGAGCTGACAGGATACCAGAGAAACTATTTTAGAGTGTGGAATTCCCAAGGTTTGTACCCTCATAAAATAACAAGGACCAGCTTCTAAGTAACAGCAGCAAGGTGTGATGCCTGAGGCTTTTGAGTTGCATATCAAGTTAGGGAGATCTCAGCATATTCCCACTACACATCATAACTGCCATAACTATATATGGCAGTCAAGGGTTTTTCTCCAAGTTTCATATATATTTTTTAAACCAGCTCAGAAATTTTTAAACATTCTCTGCATTTTGTCACCATTCGTCCATTTGCACCTCTCTAAAGTAACAAAAAGTCTATATTTTTAAACATTTTTTAGCCTAGAAATACATAATACACTAATCATTTTAAGGCAATGAAAAAACAACAAGAATAATCTGGATTTCTCAAAGTGCTTTCTGATTCATTAAAGTTCACATTTCTGTGAGGAAATTTGATATACAGGGATTGCAGCACTTGCCCTCAAAATGGGGTCATTCCAGCTACATGAAAGGGAGTGAAAAATAATTTTATATGTAGGAGAGATAAGTAGGTGGAACACAATCATCAAGTTAGAATTTTCCCACGATACCAGGGTTAAATGCCCCTACCCTTGCCAAAAGCAAGTTGTCAGGAGCTCTGTTTGAATCTGATTATAAAGAGAGCATCTTCTAAAACATAGGCTATATTTACGCTAGTACTTCTGTAGATAAAAATTTTGTTGGTCGGGGGTGTGAAAAAACAACAACATGTCGACCAACATAAGTTTCACCAACAAAAGCACTGGTGTGGATAGCGCTATGTCGGCGGAAGACACTTTTCTGCCGACATAGTTGCTGTCACTCATTAAAACATCATGCAAATAAACTGTTTTTCAGTTATGTATATCAGTTGTTTTTAAACAATATTTCTCTCCCAAAATACTATAACTCAAATCCTCAACATATATCTACAGCCTGCAAAATAGTATCTACCAAAATTATGCTTTTAATAGCTCAAGCTCACTCAGATATTACCTACGTTTGATGCCATGGAGTTGTACTCTCTTTTACCAGGGCTGAATTTGATCCATTGTTGTTGGTTATTACTGCTCTATACTTTAAAAGAAGCAGCATTTTATATTGTATGTAAAAAAAATAATTCAGCTGACAGTCTACGTTCCTAGCTACCGAGATATGACATGAAGTTATAATAATAATTTCATCATCATAATTTGATATTAACCATCTTCCCACATCCCACCACAGGATAAAGAAACAAAGTCTGATATTTCTTCACTACTGCAACATTGTTAGATATGACATCACAAGGAAGCTTTCTGTAGTACTCTGCATTTTTCATATCCACAAAACCTTTTCTATGCTGAAACAGTGTGTCTGTGGTATTTTGGATATGATGGATTAAAAATAGCCCACATTATATCCTAGCGTCTATTCTCAGCAGTATTCAAAAAAAAAAAAGAAGAACTAAGCCAAATAAATAAATATAAGACATACCAATGACCTAGAAGAGGACTAAACAATATATGACATTGCAGAAAGCTTGTCTCTCTCACCCACAGAAATTGATCTAATAAAAGATATCACCTTGACACTCTAATATCCTGGGATCTACATGGCTACAACAACACTACATTACAGATGGCATGAAATTATAAAGGCTGGTCATTAGTAAAGATAGAGAAAGACTGAATTGCAAGAGACCTGAATAATCTCATGAGGAGCTTAAGGTATCTAATAAAAGTTATTTATTAATGGGAATTTGGTAAAAAATCAAAGACACCAAGATTATAGTCAATAAAAGTTCATATCCGATAAAATGGTAATTAAAATGGATCTAGGTGAGATTGTGAATCCAGCATTCATAAAATGGAAAACAAAGGATAACACTTTCCCAAAAGCACAACTAAGCCACAGTAAACAGAGCAAGAGGATTTAATTGAGAAAAACAATGAAACTATACGTAGAGGGATAAAACCAACAGTATCAGGGACTGAGAAGAAAGCCTTTGTCTTTGTTAACTGAGGACATATACCCTGTAAGTTGCACAGGTTTAATTTAAACTAGTTTTTAAACTGATTCGATTAAAGTGGCATAAACCCCTAACACACTTAAGAGTGGCTTATTTCAGTTTACCTTAAACCGTTCCTGGTTGATTTGGCTATCTCGTCACTGGAAAGAAAAAAAAAAGGTGACAGAGAACTATCTCGATGTAAAATCCTAGTTGAAACAAGACAGAGGCATTTTTTACTTCAGTGTAGCTAGTTGAGGTCAACCTTATATCCCCTCCCCACCTGGAGCTGACCTCAACGAATTACACTGAGGTCAAATCTTTGAGTGCTCCCTCTCGATAGGATTTTACATTCAGATAGATGTCTCAATGTGAAAACACAATTTTCTGCAGTACAGACATAGCCTTCAGACAAGGTGAAGTAAGTCTGCTTTTACACTGCAGGAAGTATGCCCATCTATGTTCCCTCTAAGCTGTGTGACAGTACAGCAAGCTATCAAGGGTCATACAGGCAGGGAGAGGCACTTCTCTTCTAGCCCTAGAGCTGCCGTGTCTGGGGAGAGACGCTGCCCTGGGGCTGCCCTGGCCAAGAGAGGCCCTCTCCCTCCGGCCCCGGGCTGCTGCAGCAAGAGAGGGCTGGGGTGAGTCCTCTCTCCCTGCTGCAGCCCTGAGACAGCCTGTACCCCAAACCCCTCATCCCCTGCCACAGCCCAGAGCCCACACCCCGAGCCAGAGTACCAACCCCCCCACTCCAACCCTCTGCCCCAGCCCTGAGCCCCCTCCCACACTCTGAACCCCTTGGCCACACCCTCGCCACACATCACCTCCATATTGGTGCACATAACAAAATTCATTCCGCACATGGATGTAAAAAGTTAGAGGGAACAGTAATAATCATGCAGGCCTTTGTGTTTTAATCACACCTTTAGCTAAACTGGTTCAAAGGAAGAGTGAGTTTTGATATGCTGGGTGAGACACAGAACACACAGACCATAAGGATGCAGGAGAGAGAAGGTGGGTTTAAGATTATCTAAGTTATAGCATCCTTCCTGAGATCACTGCATCACTAAGTACTGTGTCACTGCCACTGATACATCTTTCTCATCCCAACCTCTCAGCCAGCATTCCCCCTACAGTTGGGTTTGTTGGGGGCAGGCCTCACAGAGCTTCCTTATAGCCTTTGTCCATAGTACCAGCGCCAGGAAATTCCTACCCAAGTTGGAAATGGAGTTTGGCGTCCTCTTATGCCACTTTGCCCCTTTTAGCTGGCATGAAGGGGTCAGGGCAGGAATATGGATCTCATCTGTTAAATGTAGCTAGAAACAAAGGTTCAGATCCTTGAGTCCAGCTGAGATATGCCTAGCTCAGGGCAGTGGAGCTAAAGTGGTTTAAAGCTGGGGCCAATTTGGCCCCCAGGATAGGTCAGGGCCGGCGACAGGGGGGTACAACGGGTACAGCTGTACCGGGCCCCGGACTTAAGGGGGGGGCCTTAAATCCGGGGCAGGCCCGGTACGCTGCTGTACCCCCTTGTCGCCGGCCGGGGGGGCCGCGGGTGGCGGGAGACCGGGGGGGGGGCTTGCGGGCAGTGGGAGACCGGAGGGGGGGGCGCGGGTGGCGGGAGACCGGCCGGGGGGGGAGACCGGCCGGGGAGGGGGCCCCGCACAATCTGCGTACGGGGCCCCAAAATTCCTGTCGCCGGCTCTGGGATAGGTTAGATCAGCCTTAGAGATGAAAGCACATTATATTATCATTTGTTGATTTTTTTAATGTTTGTCAGGAGGATGATGATGTAAACACTATCAGCTAGTAAATAACATATACTCTGGACAACACTTGAACAAAATCTTAAGTGTTTTATTCAAGTTAGTCAAATTCTGGCCATTGAAGTGTGTTGAAAACGAGGGACAGCATTTCTTTCAGAAAATTTGCCCTGTTATGCTCTCAGTGTTTTGAAATGAAAATTTTCATTCAAATTTTCCAAAATGCAAATAATTCCATGCAACTTTATTTGGTCAAAATGGGAAATTAAATTAGCAAAAAAATTATTTCAATTTTCTCCCTTTTTAAGATGTGGAAATTTCAATCACTTCTAATGAACAGGAATGTCTCCTTGGATAAAAGCTGGATATATTGAACATGATTACATTATCCTGCCACAGTTTTCCAATAGATTCAGTTTGTTAAAACTTGTATAACTATTGGGTATTTGACTCGAATAAAATGGTGTCCACATTCTACGTGATTCAGCTCCTTACTACTCAAATGGTTCAATAAAATTAAAGATATTTTAAATATGGAAAAATTGACAATAATTAAAAAACTCTTGAATGCATGCCCATAATATAATTAGTGTTATAATACTCTTAATAGTTTATTCAGATCTGGTTGGTCTCTGCTGACCTGTCAATTAGAATGTAATTCATGTGGACTTTGGCCTCCCTCTTTCTGTCTGTTAATTATATGACGCATATTTGTGGTTTTATGTAGGAAGGTGCTAAAGTTTGTTTGAAGGCTTTTCTCTTATAAGAAACTAGAGGTAATAATCCAGCTATACATATCTCCATACAACTATAGGTTTAAAATTGCAAGGATAATTTTTAAAATCACTTTTATTTGTTGTAGCTTGAATTTGCAGTGTAATGTGCAGTGTCATATCCTGCAATTTTGTTTCATTGTGATGTCTTGTACAATAATTCCCTTTCCCAGAAAGGGCTGAAATATCAATAAGAAAGATGTTTAAATGAACCCATCAGCTCATTGTATCAGCAGTAGTTATAAAAGCCAACAGGAGAAGGAAATGGGAAATAAAGTCTTTCACTGCACGATGATGCAAAGTTCACTGACTAGGAAGACTCCCATTAACCTCAGTGAGCTTTGGAATACATTCTATGGAGCTGATTCTTCTATTTTGAAGTCAGTGGCAACACTCCCATTGATTTCAAAGGTAGAGGATTGAGCTCTATGTGAATAAAACTGGTGACATCACTAGACACAGACCTTACAGGGCCATTTGATATCAACTCGGCAAGCATATTCTGTAAATGGAAAAGTTGCAAACAGTGTAATTAGGATGTAAAATGGACATAGGAATTATAGCCAGGTAGAAGGATTAGGAAAGTTAGGTGAGCATTCCTTTAAAAAATAAAAGAGATTAAGAAGAAATATTGACTGATACACATTCACTTGTAAGAGGTGGATGTCCCAAAAGAAGTATGATTGCTTCAAAATCAAGATGGCACCAACAAAATGAAAATTATAAAGCACTAAACACTTGGGGGATTTAGGAAAAATTGATTTTGTATAGAAATGAATCAGTATGTGGGCAGCAAAGGGAAGCTGTAACTCTGAATGCAGTGGATCCAGTGAAAATGCTCAAGAGTGAAATCACAGTGCTTAGAAGCCTCTGTGAATGCACATATTTTTATGCTCTTTATGTTCCTTTTGATTCAAGTAAGCTCTGTGGGGGAAGAGGTTGGCCTTTTGTAAAGTGCCACTTACATGTAAAGTGTTATATAAACTATACATAATAAAAACCCTAAAATTCTCTTCTCAATAACAAATGCTTACTGTTCTGAAATGAGCTTCTGTATCGCCTGCGTTTATATTGATTACATTGTCCTTGTTTTTCTTTCATCTCAACATTCGACTTCCCTGTCACAAATTTTTATTTACAAAGCAATCCGAAGAAACTGAAACATTTCTTAAAGACAAGTGAAACTTGAAGTTAGATTATTTTAAATTTAGTTGTTTCTTTGGAAACAATGGTCTTACTTCCTATGGAAACTAGACAAATCACTATTCCTACGCAATTCTCACAAAATAAGGCCTATTGACAAACAAGTCTCATGACTCAGTGAGTGATTTTATAGTCATTATGAATAAGCCAAAATGATCAGAAAGTCAACACTGAATACTAGGGTATAAAGCAGATACCCAGATATCAAATACCCAGATAGCAGAGTGATAACAACACTGAATCTTAGAGGCAGGCATTTAAGAAGTGTGTGAATTTCATAACCATGAAAAAGATTGACAGACCTGGAGATTGCTATGCTGCTCAGCCAATGTGCACAAATATTATCCTGAAATGACCACCTGCATAGTTGAGAAGATTAAATTATCTTCATTGCCCATCCCAATGTTAGCCTCTGTCAGGGGCACCAATTGTTATTATACTTTGGCGACGTGGATACTAAGAATTAGATAGCAACCATTAACTCATTTTTCATACTGATACAGATGTTATCAGCTTCTGTCAGTACTCACCTGGACTGAATTTGAACCAGTTACCTAATGAATGTAGCTATGCCTATTTGCATCAGCTAAGCATCTACCCATTGAATTTCTTCTGCCATCATGTTGCCTGGTTCCTTAGTTTTCTCAGGTGTCTCTAGCATTCTTCATAAATGCATGATATGTAATTGTAACCATCAGGCCAAGTCTACCTGAAAAATTGTTGCTGGCATAACTAGATCAGACAGGGGTTGTGAAGAGGTGTGAGCCCTGACCTGTGCTGGGCAAAGCCCTAGTGTAGATATAACTGTACTGGCAAAACTTGTTCCCACTGTCGACCTAGCCTCCATGACAAGTGGTTCAACAGCAAAAATGACTGTAATACGATTACCACTTGATCAGCCTAGCACTAGAAAGCACTTTGTAGCTCGAGAGTCTACAAAAGGGTATCTGTCATCTGTTGCACACTCTCCTCCTCCGATTTTGTGATAACTTTGATTTGAGAGGCACTCCATTACAAAGCCCTGTCTCTTTAAATTAACCAGCATTCCAACGTTGCACGAGAGTAATTGCCTCTATGGCCTTTTCTCATCTACAGCAGCCTACAAAACAGGATTGGCGCATGGAAAACATAGAACTTGTCCCGAAGAGTTAGTGACATAAATTCTCCTCTTGAGTAAGCAGGCAAATCTGGAAAACCAATGCACAAACTTTAAGATGACCAAGGACTTCTCTCCCAAACTAAAGGCTTCTCTCATAACACCACCATCCAGACATAGACAAGCAAGGGAATCCGAATAGTTTGCATATGGGGCTGGCTGAAGTGCTCAGAGAGGAAATTTCTGACTATTTTTCACTAGGCCTGTGGTTTCAAAATGATGAGAATGTGCCACAAGGGGAGAAAAATGTTTACTCCCCAGTACTTTTCATGTAAAAATCCCAAATGTCTCTGCAGTTCCCCTGAGAGCTGGCAAATAACCAACAAGTAAATTGCAAGGCAGCAAAATGACTTCTCTTAATGAAAAGGAATCCTTTGATGTACATTTTCTACTGAGGAAATCCCTCTGGTTATGGACTGTGCTAAGATGGGACAATAAAGGAACTTCACGAACTGTAAGCACAAAGGGTCCTGTGGCACCTTAAAGACTAACAATTCCAGACTAACACGGCTACTTCTTGGATTCTTGTAAGCACAAAAGGTCCTCAATAGAAACCAGTTTGTCCTGTTCAGAGTGGAAGGATCCCCTAATTCAATATTCACAGGAGTCCTGTATAAATGCTGGGGAAACCATCTGAGAATATAAACCAAAACTATGTCAGTGAAATTGGCTTCAATTCTCTGTCAAGAGACGGTCAGCCATGTATATGCCATTTGTTTATTCTTTATTCTCATCCCAATTTTAATGGGCTACAGATTATGGAGGGTCTCTTCCTCACTCTGAGCAGATTTCTCTATAGAAGCACAGAACTACATGCTTATTAACATTCCTACTTTTAATAAAAGTACTACAGTATCAAATAGTAATAATCTCAAATTCTGCAATAAGCACATCCCAAACTGTAGTGGTTTGGATCATTACTATAAAATATTGGAGATTTTTTAAAATCAGAATGTAAATAAAGCAGAGTGGAATATATAGCAGCTCTAGCAGTAGTTATTCAAATCTTTATTCAAAAATTTCTTCTCTATACAGAAATGGCAGTTATTTATCCATTAATTTTACTCATTTAGCAGACACCCTTCTTTTGCTGACATTAACATTGTTTTCCTTCTCCACCCTTGTTTGAGCTTCTTCCAAGCATGCATCTGACAGCTGACACACACTGACTCCTACACCCTTGCATTCTTTATAATTTTCCGATGGTATTACCATTTCCTCTGAGGGTAGCAACTTTGGGAGTAACCCACCCTTCCCCTCATCCATACAAAAAACACATTGTATTCAGAGTTACCTTTGTGAGCATCAATAGTTAAAAGGGGCAGAGGAGATTGGGTAAGGTTTTTAAAAGCTCTTAGTATTGGCCTACCTCTGCAGCTATTTAAATTACTCTCATTGATTGCACCAGAGTTAAGTAAGACCAACAATGAGTACTTTTGAAAATCCCACTCTTATGGAGTTTTTATCATATAAACACATAGGTGTTATTGGTGTTATGTTCTACTGAACAGCTAACAGATGACCTCCATTTCACCCTTGAAATATGTATTAACTATTTACACTAAACAATATTTTCCACCCTGTATTTAGCTGTGACACTCTGAGACCATGTCAACACTACAGACCTACTTCAGTATAACTATCTCGCTTGGGAGTGTGAAAAATCCACACCCAAGTGACATAGTTATACCAACTTAATCTCCCATGTAAACAGCACTACACCGAGGGGAGAAGCTCTCCGCCTCTCGGTGAGGTGTATGAAAGATGCTGACATGAGAAGTTCTCCCATCAGTGTAGCAGTGTCTTCACTAAAGCACTGCAGTGGCGCAGCTGCACTTCTGTAGCATGGTACGTGAAGACTAATCCTAAATTTCCCAGACCTAAAACTTGTCTCTCTCACCAAAAGAAGTTGGCCCAGTAAGAGATACTACCTCACCCATCTTCTCTCCCTTCAATATCCTGGGACCAACACGGTTACAACAATACTGCAAACAATGATCATGTTATACAAAATTAATCTGCGAAAGTGCTGTCCATAAGATAGGAATGAAGAAAAACGCTTTAAATAATTCTTAAAAAAAAAATTGATTTTTTTTTTAATAATAAAAATACCCGCTATTTCACTAGGTAGGACTATATATATATTCTCCCTCTGAGACTGGCCAATTCAAAGGAAGGCATAAAACACACACACAAGTGAACAGTTATGCCTAAGAGGAAAGTTTCCTAACAATCACAGACAGTAAGTGGTTGACCTGAATGAGATCCTTTTTTACATGCCAGATGCACTAAAGAGTTATATGTTCATTCATGCTTCAACCACCATTCCAGAAGACACACATCATTGCCGATGACGGGTTCTCCTAGATAATGATCCAAAGCAGTGCAAACCAATGCACATACATTTTCATTATCTGAGTCTGATACCACCAGCAGAAGGTTGATTTTCGTTTTTGGTGGTTCGGGTTCTGAAGTTTCCTCATTGGAGTGTTGCTCTTTTAACTTTTCTAAAATCACGTTCCATACCTCCTCCCTCTCATATTTTGGAAGGCACTTCAGATTCTTAAACCTTGGGTTGAGTGCTGTAGCTATCTTGAGAAATCTCACCGTGGCACCTTCTTTAAGTTTTGTGGAATCTGCAATGAAAGTGTTCTTAAAATGAACAACATGTGCTGGGTCGTTATCAGAGACTGTGGTAACATGAAATATATGGCAGAATGCAGGTAAAACAGCAGGAGACATGCAATTCTCTCCCCCCCCCCGCCCCCCAAGGACTTCAGTCACAAATTTAATTAACACATTCTTTTTTAATGAGCTTCATCTGCATGGAAGCATGTCCTCTGGAATGGTAGCCGAAGCATGAAGGGGCATACCAATGATTAGCCTATCTGGCTCATAAATACTTTGCAATGCTGGCTAAAAAAAGTGCCATGTTCTCACTTTCAGGTGACATTGTAAATAATAAGTGGGCGGCATAGTCTCCTGTAAATGTAAACAAACTTGTTTTTCTGAGTGATTGGCTGAACAAGAAATAAGACTGAGTGGACTTGTAGGCTCTAAAGATTTACATTGTTTTGTTTTTGAGTGCAGTTATTATAAAAATAATAATCTCCATTTGTAAGTTGCACTTTGACAATAAAAAGACTGCACTACAGTACTTGTATGAGGTGAATTGAAAAATCTTATTTCTTTTATCACTTTTACAGTGCAAATATTTGTAATAAAAATAATAATTTAAAGTGAGCACTGTACACTTTGTATTCTATGTTGCAATAGAAATCAATATGTTTGAAAATGTAGAAAAACATCCAAAGATATTTAATAAATTTCAATTGTATTCTATTGTTTAGCAGTGCGATTAAAAGTGTGATTGAGATTAATTTTTTAATCTCGATTCATTTTTTTGCGTTAATCACATGAATTAACTGCAATTAATCAACAGACCTTTATTTTACTAATAATAAATTGATAATCTACACAAGCTGTGTAGACATCCAAACTCATTAACTGTGTAATCTTGCTGCTGTCACCTTGCTCCTTCCTTACCACATGCTCTTCTCCCCCATTCTCCATCTTGTCATATGAGGTCTAGAATTAGAATGCAAGTCTTTAGTGAACGAAACGTGTTTTTATGGTCTTGTCCACATGAAAAAACTGTACCAATTTCAACAAATCCATTTAGAAACTGATTTAGCTAAAATCCATTTATTATAAGGCACTCTTAAACCCAAATAAAAGTATCCATACACTAGGCTGAACCAACTTAAATCAATTTCTCAAGCCGTTTAGTTAAAACTAGCACAAATTTTCTCATTTATACCAGGCCTAAATATACTTTGATGTGCCTATCACACAACTGGATTCTGTGAAAATAATTAACAGTAACTGATACTCACTGTTATCCATCAGCTAGCATACAATTCATAGCATAGCATGCAATTTTGAGAATTACAATCTTTTTTTTATTTGTATATTTTTATGAATTGTACATTTTTCTGAATGGTTTACTAATTATTGAGGGAATTAAATTATGTTTCCTTTCCCTTATAAGGTCTCCCCTAATGACTGCTTCTGCTGCACAGACATAATGAATTATTAAATGTCTGTTTTCCCTCAAGAATGTATTTGCTTCCTGGGATAGCGGCAACCTTGGTTTAAATCCAAGTAAGACGGTGTGAAATGAGTATCCAGGGCAAGCCTTTTGTTGAGTCATTTACTGTAGTCCAGAACACCCAGTAGGGGGTTTTCTGTCCTATTACTATTTTTCCACCCTTAATTCACTGTTATCGTAAGCTCAGTTTCCTGAAGTGTTTCACAATACTATCCTATACCTCCCTTTTATTAGAAGCCCAATAACAGTTTTCATTACAACAAAAGACAAAAACGTTTTTTTTCTAATACTGGATTTTCCCAGTGACCAGTGGAAATGAATATAAATATGCCCAAGATCAGGGATTCCTGCATCTCATTCTGCTCTCCAGCCCTCTGGCCAGCAACTATTTTGAAAGAGCAAAGGGGAGGGAAAAAGAGAAGGAAATGAATTATCTTTGGGGATGTAAGTAACACAGACGCTCAGCAGTAGAGTGAGCTAATCTCTCCTGCTGTCTTTTTTGACAGTAACTTAACTGGCAGGATTTCACTCCACTCCCTTGTCTATTTCCTCTTCTCAGACTCTCTCTTGGCAGTGGCAGCCCTGACATTGCTCCTTGGGACCAGAGCTGTCCCCCTCCCAGATTCCTCCGGGGAAGAAGAACTTGTTGATGATCCCTCGGACTCGCTTGCCAGGAGCCCCTTGCTGCCCGACTGCGAATCCCTGGCGTGGCTGCTGCACAGCCAGGCGGCCAAGCTGAAGGATGAGGTGGGTAATACACGAAGGCAGCTGGGACTGGAATCCCAACCTGAGTTGGTCGGTTCTTTGTTGCACTTGGCAGGTTTTAACAGCAAACGGAACTTTCTGGTGTTTTATGCCTCCAGCTGTTTTATCTGGGATCATGTTGTCATTTGTCTTGAGCTTGGCCAGGGAATTGGCGACCTCTCTGACAGATGGGGCTGCAGGATGGCTTATGCTGGTTCCCCATGGGCAAGGCCTAATAGAGCATGGAAGCGAATTCCTTTTAGTCCTGAAAAGCTCGTGGGCCATGAAGATATTTGTCAAAAGTGGAGTGAGTGTAGGCAGGCACAATGCACAGCCTCCCAGAGCATTTTTATTTATACCAGGAGTGAAGAGGATAAGAAGAAGTAGTCTCCTGACCTTCTGCCGGAGCAAATATTTGAGACCTACATCTTAGAAAACATATCAATCTGCATCAGTGTAACCATGCTGTGCATCAGACAGACTAGTGCAAATTGTTTCTGATGGGAGATTATGAAAAGCATTAAAAAGTGTAACAGTGATTTCTAATTAGTTAGGACAAGATATTCGACTATTCTGCCAAAGAATGCAAAAAGCTGATTAAAAAAAAAAACATTTTTTGTGGAGATTTCGGTAGTGCACAAGGCCTTGCTACTGACATAGTTATACAGTGCCTTTTGCCTGGAAAATGGTAATGTGAGAAAGGTGTAATAAAATCTCTTTGTGTCTATTCCCAGATGTGTGAGAAATTTACTGTGTGTGACAACAGCATGGAGATGCTTGCCCAAAACAATCTGAACCTCCCCAAGATCACAGAGGAAGATGGATGTCTACTCTCTGGATTCAATGAGGCAAGGAATCAATAACTTTTATAATAAACCAATAATCCCACACATAGTGCCTTATCTGAAGCTCACTGAAGCACTGTAGAAACATGAGCTAGTTAACTGATACATAGAGAATATTTTCATCAAATAATTTCTTGTACAATAAGTAATTTCCTTACCCTTTTCTCATTTTAGGAAAAATGCTTGAGAGGAATCTCCAGTGGACTTTTTACATTTCAGACATACCTGGAATATGTACGAGAAACATTTATTAGTGAAAAGCAAAAAGTGGAATCCATATGTTATGGTACAAAGCATCTGGCAAATACTGTGAGGCAGATGGTGAGTTATTTTTATGTTTACCCATGCATAGTTGTTTTGACTTTTATTTGAAAAGGAGTCAGAAATATAATGCTCTGAAAAATAACAGACACATAGTGATCCCATTGGTTACAATGGAAAGCAGGCTGGCTCCACAAATCCATGCTCTCAATATTTATCAGAAAGGATATCAATGGTAATTACAGATATTACAAGTATTTTCTGACAATTATATTGTTGCTTCTACAGCTTGTTATCTTTAATTTGCACACCCTTTGTCCCTTTGGTGACAAAGAGAAATTTGCTTTCTGTTAATTTTTTCCTAGTAGTTGTAGAATTAGGACTCAGTCCTGCAGTCTTTGCACACCCAAAGCTTCCACTAAAATAAAAAACAAATACTCTTAAAGTAACCCAGAAAAAAACTAGAGAATACCTTTAATAAACAATATCAATACTTAAAATCTCGTAAAAGCAAGGTCGTATGGTATGATTAACATTTTTCAGTTTAAAATCAAATGTACAAGCTATAGAATTGCTGAAAAACACAACCTATAGGTTAATGACTTGGCTGATTAAAAAGTGCCACCTACATAGAAACACTTGGTTTTTGCATCATATTTGATAACGCCTTAACGTTTTACAAAAGCCTGAGTATTTTTGGACTCAGAAAGTTAAATGCTATTCAGTTCTAATAGCTGTTCTGGATGTTTTGCAATACCTTGAAAGGACACATTAGCTGTGCCTGTATGTTTTGCAATACTTTGAAATGTAGCTCTTTAAAATTCACTCCATTCCTGCAATTCTTACTTGCACTAATAGCTCTTCATATGAATAGATTCTTTGTAGTCGGTGGAACTACAGGGTGAATAAGAACCACTTAGGTGAGTGAGGGTTGCAGGATCAAGAATTATGGAAACTATAGGCCATTATTTCCCACAAGCTGCTTTTCAATGGCTTAAAAAGCCATTTGTATATATAAAATACATTTTGTAGTATATTATTTTCATAGTTTTTTGATGAACAGGAACTGAACTTTTTCTGCACAGTGGTAACCTAGAATAATAGTCCTTTTGTGAAAAGATAATGGACCACTGATTTCACCTGTATATCTTGCAAATATTGATTCGTGGCAATTGTCCATGATGCTCTATAACTAGATGAACTCAGTGAGAATTTAGCCTTCATGAAAGTGAGAATCTGATTGAACTGGCTGGAGCTAAACATAATCTATCTATATATATAAAAGTCAAACGTTGTATGCGTGCGTGTGTGTATGTATGTTCCCTTACTCCTTCCACACTGTTTGAGCTAGAGACTTGAAATTTGGTACAGTTATAGGCTTTAGGGTCCTAATCAGGGTAAGAATTGAAAATTTTTCAACTCTCACCTCTGACGCCCCCTAGGGGTGAAATTCTTTAAAGCCCATTAACATCAGCTGGGCAGCTGCTGTTCTCTGTGACATAGTTATGATGTAATAATATCGCCCTCCAACGGCGCCCGCACTCGCTCAGTTCTCTGCCCCCTCCCCCCTCCAATGCCCCCCCCCACTCGCTCAGCTCTCTCCCCCCTCCAATGGCTTCCGCACTCGCTCAGCTCTTTCCCCCCTCCCCCCCTCCAACGGACCCCGGACTCGCTCAGCTCTCTCCTCCTCCCCCCCTCCAAGGGCCCCCCACTTGCTCAGCTCTCTTCCCCCTTCCCCCCCTCCAACGGACCCGAGCAACGCCGGGTATTTTTGCTAGTGCCTAATAAAAAGCTCACAAGTAAAATCTGTGCCTGTTGGGAATGATGAGAGATCCTGGGGAGTAGAAACAGAGTCTTCCTTCCTAATTAGGAAGTGGTGCCTGGGCCACCCATACAGCAAACTGCCCTTGCTGCTACTGAGTATGGGGAGGACGTTGGGAAATAGCCCATTGCTCACCTGTTGTTAGTTTGTGGTCAAATAGCTCCATAGAACCATTGCAAGGTCAGATTCCAAAAAAAAAAAAAAAAAAGATTCCCTAGCACAAGTAGTATCAAATGAAACTCAAGTACCATAGATTGCAGTGGGGATAAGTAAGGTATATAAGGCGATATAACCCCATCAGACTATCTGCTGACCCAATAGTGCAGCAAAGTAAAGCACGTGCTTTCTTGTAAGCATCTTTTACATTTTTCACATGCATAAAGGCAGATCCTTTCCATCAAGAGCATTTTTAGCATTGTAACCAATGTATTTTTATTTTCTTTTTCATAGGTGAAAAATCCTGATGCAGTGATCATGCCAGACCCAGCTACCCAGAGCACACTTTTTGCAAAACTGAAGTCAAATAAAAAATGGATAGAGAAAATCAGCATCCATCTCATTCTCCGGGACTTTACTTCCTTCATGGAAAAAACTGTGAGGGCTGTTCGATATCTGAAAAACACCAGGAATCTCAGTGTTTGAATGTTTTAATTCAGGCACATTCCTTCAGCACAAAATCTGTCATGTGGCAGATGACAGTGTTGTTCTATTTTAAGAACCAGAAGTGATCAGAATAGTTTATATTTTATTAAGATTTCTTTTTACAAGTGTATTTATTGGTTTTTTAAATATTTATTTTTTAAAAATATTGCCTATTTATTTTGGGATTTAGAGATAATTTAAACAGGAGACTAGTTTATTTCAATATTTACTACCACTACCAGTATTTATTACCACTATTTACAATACAAACTGATTTCACTGAATATTCAGGAAACAAAATTCACTTGAGATGGTGGTATGTTGTATGTAGAATGAAAAGACAGACTAATTTATGCTTTGAAAATGTGTGAGAGAGTATTTAATATCTATTTATATTTTTAAAAAAATAAAAGCAGATTAAAAAACAGACTAGTTTGTATGTATTATACTCAATCTTCACCCCTAGAATTATTTATATTCTATATTGCCTTCATTCAACAGCCATTCTGGAACAATATTATTTTTTGGATAACTAGATTGAAGTTTCTAAAAACAGCTATATAAAGTGTCAATTATTAAAAAGAATGATACAAATCAGCCTAACGGGAATAAACTCTAATTCAGTGGTTCTCAACCAGCGGGCTGCGGGCCACTTGCGGACCAATCAGTACACACCTGCAGCCCTTGTGACATCCTCAAAGCCATACAGATAGTATATATATTCTGCAGATGTGGCCAGCATAACACAGAGAGGTACATATGTGGCCTACAATGGTAATTAGGTTGAGAATCACTACTGTAATCCCACATTGTTAGACTAAAGCTGAAAACCATTCACAGAAACACCTGTGGCAACTTGCCTCAAACGATCCACATACAGATATTAGAAAAATATAGCTAACTGCCAGCAAACAATCTACAGCAGCACATATAAAGGAAACAGGAGTCTTGACCCTTGCTCTAATGGAAGACAAACACAGTCCAGGGTAACAGATCTGCTGGATAAAGTTCTTTTCCGGAGTTCCACATAAAACATTCTAATGAGCACTTCTAACCCCATATTTATAACCTATTGGGGTCGGGGGGGAGAAGGGACAGATGGAAATTTCTTGGCTCTTCAAGATAAGGGACTGCCTCTTCCCATGTTCTTATAGTATCTAACACAAAGCATCTTACAATTTTATGTTTTATTTATTTTTATAAGTAATATAAAAGGTTTTCACTGTGTAAAATGCTCAGATACCATAGTAACACCCTTAAATCTAAAACCTACAGGCTGATTATTAGATTTATAGCAATAATTCAAAAGAGTTTCTTGAACTTCAGCAGACCTCCTTTCAAAAGACCGAATATTTTACAAGAGAAAGTATCTGGATTTTTTCCATGCACAGTGTTCCTCTGTAATGAGTTGATCAACAGAGTTTTCATTTTTATTGATTTGACATGGTGGATGAGAAAAAAAGTCAGGGAAACATGATTTACCGTATCATTCTTAATGCTACCTTATTGTTTCTAGATAATGCCATATAGAGAGCTCAATCCTGCTCCCATTAAAGTCAGTGCCAAAATTCCCATTGGCTTCAAGCAAGCCCACATTCGACTGCTAAAGGGATCTATACCACTGAAAAAATATTTAACAGACTCTGTATGCTGTACCATTTGCCATTTGTACTGTCCAGTGTAAAGCAGGTAATTTGGAGAGGGAATGTGAGATGCTTTCATTCCAGGTTCAGCTTTACATGCAGTTTCAAGGTGACCAGCAATGAGCCTGCAACAGATGTCTCATGTTTTCTTTCCTGCCTGAAGCCTGTGCATGAAGTGTAATTTGGTGACTGTGCTGGAAGAAAAGATTATTGGATTGGAAGGTCAAGTGGAAGCGCTACGGAGAATCAGAGGAGTTCCTAGACAGCCAGGTTCAAGCACAGCCACCAGAAAGTCAGAGAAGAGGCTTGGCAGTGTATATCCACCAGAGGCAAGAGGTCACAGCAGCATTCTACATAACTGGAAACAGACACTGATGGGTGGACTGTGGCCACTAGAGAGAAGAGGGCCAGGAGGTATTCCACAAGGCTAGAAGTTTCCAATCAATTGCAGGTCCTCAGTATGGAAACTGTGGAAGACATCTCTCAAAATCCAACTGACCCAAGAGACTGGAGGGATGTTTGGGTCACTCCTGTGGACAGCAGCTCAGCCCAAACTGTAAGAAAATCAAGCAGGCATGAAAAGAGATTTCCAACTGCCCTAGGAAGTCAGGATCCTTGTTGGGCATTTACTACTCAGAAGAATCAAAAGCACATTCTGCAAAGACAGGCAGACAACAGTACAGTTTTCTGTCTTCCTGGAGCCAAGACAATAGAAGTCAGTCTTGACTGGATAGGCTTTTGAAGTCAATGGGCAAGGATCCATTGGGGAGAGTTCACAGTGATGCTAATGATGCAGTGTCATGGGATATCTGACAGATAAGAGAGCGCTTCAGGGAACTCAGAAGAATGCTAAAGAAGAATATCCAAGCAATCTTCTGAGAAATCCTTCCTGTTCCACAAGCAAGGGAACACACAAGTTTCTGATAGTGAACTGCTAGCTAAGTGAACTGCTAAGTGGCAGAACGTGGAGGGTTTGGGTTTTGTATAACACTGGTCCATCTTCTATAAGGAGAGGGAGCCGTACATGGCATCCATCTCACTGAAAGAGAACCAACCTCCTCAGGGGACAGCTGGCTAGTATACTCAGGAGGGATAATAACAAAAGGGAAGCGTAAAAAGAGAGAAAACATGAGCACTCATTTAGCACAAAATCAAGATGTTAAAAGAACAAAATTAATCAAAGGACAAGAAAAGAAGAAATTCTTTAATTGATTATACACCAATGCTAGGGAGCCTGGTTAACAATCAAGAGGAGTTGGCATTGCTCATTTATGAACACATATTTGATCCAGATGGTTTTACTGAATCCTTGTGGATGATTCACATGGTTGGACTATTAAAATCAATTGTTATAACCTAGTTATAAAGGATCAATTGGGTAAAATGTCAAAAATGGCATTACCTGTTTCCGGGTTGCTGACAACTCAGAAAAAAATGATCTTGGATACATCCAGATCAATGCCCGTAACAGAAAGTACAAGTGTAGTAGTTAGTGTCTGTTACAGACCACCAAATCACACTAGGTCTTAAGGGGCTCTAGTCACCTATTTATAATGTTTAGGAAAACAAGCTATATGATCATGAGGGACTTTGATTTGAGTAACCGTGCTGGAAGTTTCATACTCTCAGTCCTAAAACATCCTCAGAATGTCTTACTATAGACAACAATTTCCTAATTCAAAAAGCATTGCATCCCACATAGGGAAATTGTAATTTAGATCTCATCTTGAGAAATAAAAAGGAACTGAACACAGAATGAAAAATCAATGGGGATTGTAAATGTGATCATGACTTGATCACATTTACAATGTGCGAACAGAATAAACTCCAAAGCAGTAATGTATGTACTTGGTGCTTTAAAATGATGAATTTCACAAAGTTGAAAACAATTATGAGCCAAATCAATTGGATAGAAGAATTTAAACAGAAAAATGTGAATGATTGGGAATTGTTTCAGAATACTTTACAAGATGCCCAGAAAGCCACTATTCTACAATTGAGAAAAAGCTGTGCTGGTTAAAAAATTGACCTAGTTTAAAGGAACAGTGAAGGCAGCTATAAATAACAACATATAACAAATGGAAGAGAGGGGAAGTCAATAGTAATTAATATAAAACTGAAGCTAGGAATTCTGGCTTGGTAAGAGAAGCAAAGGGATACAGAGAAATCTATCACCAACAGAGTTAAGGACAATAAGGAATTTTTTAAAACTTACATTATGAACAAAGAATCCTAAAAATAGTGCTGGTCCATTACAAGCTGCAAATGGTAGAATTATCAATAATAATAATGCAGAAAAGGTAAAAGTGTTCAATGAATATTTCTGCTCTATATGGGGGAAAATATGATGTAATCATATCATATTAAAATGTTCTTTCCATTCCACTAGTATCTCAGAAGAATGTTAAAGAGCAGCTACTAAAAACAGACATTTATAAATCAGCAGGTCCAGATAACTTGTATTCAAGAGTTTAAAAACAGCTGGCTGAGAAGCATAGATTGTTATTATTAATGAACATTGTTATTACTGATTTTCAGTAAGTCTTGGAACATTGTATATGTTCCAGAATACTGGAGGAAAGCTAATTTGGTACCAATATTTTAAAAGTGTAAACAGGACGAGCTTGATAATTATGGGCCTGTTAGTCGGACATCAATCCTGGGCAAAATATTGGAGCGGCTGATATTAATCAAAAATTAAAGGAGAGTAATATAATTAATGCCAATCTCAATAGGGGGTTATGGAAAATAGATCCGTTCAAACGATTTTTTTATGAGATTACAAGTTTGGTCAATAAAGGTAATAGCATTGACATAATAGACTGCTTGTAAGACACTTGACTTGGTACTGAATGACATTTTGATTAAAAAACTAGAATGATATAAAATTAACACAGCACACATTAAATGAATTAAAAGTTAATTAACTGATAGGTCTCAAAATGTCATTGTAAATGGGAAATCATCTTTGAGAGGGTGTTTCACTTGGGGTCCTCAGGGATTAGTTATTGGCCCTACACTATTATAACATTTTTATCAGTGAACTGGAAGAAAAAAAACAATTATAAAGTTTGCAGATGACACAAAAATTCAGATTGGTAAATAATGAGAAAACAGGTCACTGATACATAGAGATTTTGATTGCTTGGTAAATTGGGCACAAATAAACAATATATGTATTTTAATAAACAATGACCAAGATTTTGGTGCCATAGTGGATAATCAGCTGGACATGAACTCCCAGTACAATGCTAGAGCCAGCAGGGCTAATACAATCCTTGGATGTATAACAAGGAATCTCAAATCTCTGCATTTGGCACTGGTATAACCGCAGCTGAACAATGTCAATTACTGATGTCTACAATTCAAAAAGGATGTTGACAAATAGAATAAGGTTCAAAGAACCATGAGAATGATTAAAAGGTTTGAAAATATGCTTTACAGCAGAGGTTTTCAGACTTTTTAGGCTGTGTACCCCTCTGATAGAATCATAGAATATTAGGGTTGGAAGGGACCTCTGGAGGTCATCTAGTCCAACCCCCTGCTGAAAGAAAGACCAATGCCCAGCTAAATCATCCCAGTCAGGGCTTTGTCAAGCCTGACCTTAAAAACCTCTAAGGAAGGTGATTCTACCACCTCCCTAGGTAACCCATTCCAATGCTTCACCACTCTCCTAGTGAAAAAGTTTTTCCTAATATCCAATCTAAACCTTCCCAACTGCAACTTGAGACCATTACTCCTTGTTCGGTCATCTGCTACCACTGAGAACAGTCTAGATCCATCCTCTTTAGAACTCTTTCAGGTAGTTGAAAGCAGCTATAAAATCTCCCCTCAGTCTTCTCTTCTGTAGACTAAACAATCCCAGTTCTCTCAGCCTCTCCTCATAAGTCATGCGCTCCAGGCCCCTAATCATTTTGTTGCCTTTCTCTGGACTCTTTCCAATTTTTCCACATTCTTCTAGTAGTGTGGGCCCCAAAACTGGACACAGTACTCCAGATGAGGCCTCACCAATGTCAAATAGAGGGGAACAATCAGTCCCTCGATCTGCTGTTAATGCCCCTACTTATACAGCCCAACATGTTGTTAGCCTTCTTGGCAACAAGGGCACACTGTTGACTCATATCCAGCTTCTCATCCACTGTAATCCCTAGGTCCTTTTCTGCAGAACTGCTACCTAGCCATTCGGTCCCTAGTCTGTAGCAGTGCATGGGATTCTTCCGTCCTAAGCACAGGACTCTGCACTTGTCCTTGTTGAACCTTATCAAATTTATTTTGGCCCAATCCTCTAATTTGACTAATAATAATGTAGTCCTACTGCATACTCCAGTATGAGATATGGTCATAATATACCTATGATTAGATTGCCAAGACTTACTAAATAAAGTGAGTTATTCACCATAGCAGGATTTTTCTCACGTACCCCGACAAGAGCTCTCACAGCCCTTGGGGTACATGTATCCCAGTTTGAAAATCACTGCCTTAAAGTGACAGAGTCAAGGAGCTCAATCAATTTAGTTTAACAAAGAGAAAGTTAAGGGATGACTTGATGACAAAGTACCTACAGGGGGAGAAAATATTTGATAATGGGCTCTTCAATCAGAGAAAGGAATAACATGATCCAATGACTGGAAGTTGAAGCTAGATTGGCAACTTTTAATTCAAGATTGGAGTTTTTCTAAAAGTTGCAAGTTTGTTACGGAGGTGACGGATTCCATGACTTTCTGGGACCGCCGTGATTTCTGCAGGGGCCGGTGTGGCTGGCCTAGGGGCCGCCTGAGCAGCTAAGGTGTCCACTGGGCCAGCCCCACCAATGGCTGCTGGGGCAGTCTCAGGCCACTACCCTCCCACAGCAGCAGCAAGAGTTTGAGTGTATGGGAGGCGGTTGGAGTGGGGGTTGGGGCCCAGAAGGGGGTGAGGGCTCTGGACGGCGCTTAGCTTGGAGGGTTCCCTGGAAGCTGCAACACGTCCCTTCCTCAGCTCTGTACGCTGCCTCTTTCCGCAGGCAGTGCCCCTTTAGCGCCCACTCCCCTTTAGGTTTCCAGTCAATGGGAGCTGCAAAGCAAATGCTTGGTGCAGGGCATGGAGCTAGAAGCTGAGGAATGGACATGTCACCACCTCCGGGGAGCCAGGTAGAAAGCCTTCCAGCCCCGCCTAACCATCGCCACCCCTCCGAGCACCTGTGGCTCCCCCTCCATTACTCCCTGGGGTATATAGTACAAGTCATGGGCGGGTCATGGGCCTTGATTTTTTGTTTTCTGCTTCTGACCTGTCCATGACTTTTACTAAAAATACCCTTGACTAAAACGTAGCCTTAGATATGAGGAATCATTTGAGGGAAGTTCAATTGACTATGTTATATACAGGAAGGCAGACTAGATGATCACTGTTGTCCCATCTGGCCTTTGAATCTTATGGCAGAGGGGGAAGAGCATGTACTTCTCTTCCTCCTGTCTTTCTGGAAAGACTGCAACCAAGTACAGTGGGTTAAGTTAGATCCTGTTTGGGAATCATCTTTAATAAACCAACTCTCAGAACAGGGATTTGAATTGAACTAGAGTCTGGACTTTATTTGAACTCCCTGGCTGGTGTTATCTGCGCACCAGCTGAACTCAGCTTTTAACTTACAAAAGCCCTTTTGTACAGTTAATTTCATGCCCCCCAAAAAAGCACATCCTTGTTTTGCTAGCCAATGACTTCTCTTGTTCTGCATATCCATCCCCCAAATGGAAAATACTAAATTAATGTAAGTAGAACCTAGAAATAATGTATGCAAGGTCATACTTTGCCAATTTAAGGACTGGCCACTGCAGAGCACAAAAGTGAGGGCAAGGGCCCTTAGGAATTTATTAACTAATCACTTGTAAAAATTAAATTAGTAATGCAATTTATCAGGATGTGGTCTTTAATCCTGTGGTGCGGGGGGAAAAATATTTCCATCTTTTTTTGTGTGTGCAGATAGCAGCATAGAGTTAGTTCCAACACTCCAACGGGGTATTTCCAAAACGGCTCAAAGCATGTTTATATAACCTATTCTACATTTTAGGAATTTTCAGTCACAAGGAATGTGTAATAGTGTTTTAACTACAATACTGCATTAGAAATATGTTTTGTGCACTCATCCAGACCATTGTTTTTACATAAGACATCCATGCAAGACATATAATTTCGTATGTTGCACATTTCCACAACGGTACTCTTCTTATTTTAATATAGACTAAAAGCTTGTACTTGCTGTGACCAAACTTTTACTTAAACATGGATTTTAAACAGTTTTAGGTCAGAACATTTTAAATTTAAACACTATTGGCTGTAAAGCTAGCAAGGTTTTTGCTAATGCGAGTTGGATAAGACAAAAACATACTTTGTTTACAGAGAAGTGCAAGTACACATCATGTCTAATTTCATTGGGGGGTTTGCAAATAATGGAGAAATTCAAGGAATATCTGATTGACTGGAAAATAAATGGTTAAATAATTCCTAGATTCATTTTTCTAAAAGGGCAGTTGTTATTTTGTATTTTTAAACTTTAATGGACCAAATGTTCTGCATATCTATTCACAGTAATGGAAATAACACACATGGACTAAGTAAGGTAGTTTCAATAAGGTCTTATGGTGGGTCTGACTAAAAAGCAGTCTTTAGAAAGTTACTTTCTGCAAAGCAGATATGAAAAGTGTTTTTATGTTCCAGCTCAGACTTTAATCCGGGTGTATACTATTCAGCTAACCTGTGAAAGCTGTTTCTTAATTTTTACTACATAACATTCACTAACTTCAAATTCAGACATTATGTTACTGCTATAATTCTAGCAAACATGCCCAGCATACTTGTATTGTCTTTTAAGAAACCTTAAAGAAGACAGCAGTTACAGGTACTTTAACAACATCCAGCCAACATGGGTGTGAGGAAAATAGGAGCTATCAACGTAAGGCTCGTTGTTATCCTACTCACAAAGTCTGAGGACAATTCTGACACTTAGGGCAGGTCTACACTACAGCTGGGATCGACGCTCTGAGATCAATCCACCGGCGGTCAATTTAATGGGTTTAGTGAAGACCTGCCAAATCAACAGCAGATCACTCTCTAGTCGACCCCTATATTCTACCCCCAATGAGAAAACTAAGGTAAGTCGACGGGAGATTTTCTCTGTCGACCCCCCACAGTAACTTGACCTAAGGTACGTTGACTCCAGCTACGTTATTCACATAGCTGGAGTTCCACAGCGTAGTCTATGTAGTGTAGACATAGGCTTAGATTACAAAAGCAAGGTAATTATAGCTTTACACTTCATAATACGCAAAGGACTAATTTTAAGTGATGGAAGATAGAGCAGCCTGTGCTCGGAACATCATAATAAGAATTAAGTAGAAGGGTTGAACAATGAAGTGACTTAGAAGATAGCAACAGGTTAGAGCAGGGGTGGACAAATCCGTGGGCTCATCCTGTCCAGCCCCTCCCCCGCAGCCTCAGCACTCGGGTGTGTGGGGGGGAAGGCGGGGTGGCACACTCCTGTGAATCAGCGAGGCAGCATGTCTGGCCGGAGCCAGACACATTGCTCTGAGTGTCGCAGTAAGGGGGCTGGGGCTGTGGGGGTTGGAGAAGGGGCAGAGGAGTCCAGGGGACAGGAAAGGGGGGAAATGGATAAGTATGACAGTCTTTTAAACTCAAAAAAGCAAGATTTCCCCCATTATACTAATTAACCTTTAAGATTAAAGGATTAGAGACTATACACATGGATTCAAACTATTTATTTAATTTCACTGTAAACCAATAAATTAGGTCAATATAAATTCCACTTTCATTGTATGCCATCAGGAAGCTGTTCATGCCACTATTGTAATGTGATAAAGTGTATTCCTTCCTTAGCCTTGTGAAGGTTCACTTTCTTCATCTTCATTTTCTCTGTCCATCAAATGGTTCCTGTACAGTATGGCCACTCTTTCATCCCCAAAGTAGACTAAAGTAGACAGAAAATTAAAGTTAGATTTGTAATATATATTTTAAAGTAAAAAGGAAGTAACATGGTCTTTCTAAACACAAGACAGGATGTACAACTCTGGCTCAATGCACATTACTACACCTGGGGGAAAGCTGCACCACTATGCAACGAGAATTTTGCAGAAATTCATGTTGTGTGGGCAGAATCTCTCCCCGCCCCCGAAATGAGCTGCAGTGCAGTTGGCCGCCACTAGGGGATGCTGAACTCTGCAGAAGCCAGCTAGCACATAGAAGACACTGCATAGGAGGGAGTGCGGGGGGCAGAGGGGGGGGGAGAGAGCGCAAGAGCGCGAAGAGCGGAGGAGAGAGCGCGAGCCCAAGAGCGGAGGAGAGAGCGCGAGCCCAAGAGCGGAGGAGAGAGCGCGAGCCCAAGAGCGGAGGAGAGAGCGCGAGCCCAAGAGCGGAGGAGAGAGCGCGAGCCCAAGAGCGGAGGAGTGAGTGCGAGCTGGCAGCTACAGTTCTCAGCACACCTTGAGGGAAGGAGATGGCAGCATGCAGGAAACTACACACAAGCCTGGGATGGCACATCAGGCTGTTTCTCCCTCTGAATCCCTGGGTTCTGAGGGGTAGAGGGGATGGGTGTCTGGGTTGAGGGGTCCATAGCTGGGCTCTGGGAAGAAGGGAGGGATGTCTGGGCTCTGGGGGGCACTGTGACTGGGCTCTGGGGGGCACTGTGACTGGGCTCTGGGGGTGGGGGGGGAGAAGAGATGGGAGGGTTTGTAGGTATCTGGTCCCCTGGCTGGGCTTGACAGTATCTTAGTAAATTTTCCCTTTATATTAGTAATACCGTATCGAAACTGATTAAGTTACTGGCACCACAACAAAGACATTTGTCAAGATTTCCTTTTATTCAGTACTTAAATGTCTTTTAATAAACAAAAGAGTTACAGTGTAGCATTTGTCTAACAATCATCATCAAATCACTTAACTTCTCTGCTCTGCACCTGTTTCCTCATTTATAAAGCAGGTATAGAATGTCCCTATCTCAAGGATGTTGTGAGGCTTACTCTTCGCAAATTGTGTGAAGATCCTCAGATATAACCCAATATTTACACGTGAAGCATTAATATTTCCTCAAAAGACAGTGTATGGAGAACATTAAGGTTGAATTAAGATTAATCAAAGTTAGATAACACTGTTTCATTCCTCTTTCCCCTTGTGTACATACACTGATATAATCTTTAATTTACAGTATCATCTATTGTTTCTCAAATATAATATATGCTTCATACAACTTACAATATACCCAATAAATGAAGCAGGCACCGTTTCTCATTCCCTGTTTTGCTTTATGAACATATTACATTATATTTGTATGCGATCATGCAATTTAATCTACCATAATGCATACTCACATGGGTGACTAACCCAGGAGTGGGTAGACCTTTCGGCCTGAGGGCCACATCTGGGTATGGAAATTGTATGGCAGGCCATGAATGCTCACAAAATTGGGATTTGGGAGTGCAGGAGGGGTAAGGGCTGTGGCTGGGGATGCGGGCTCTAGGGTGAGGCTGGGGATGAGGAGTTAGGGTGCAGGAGGGTGCTCCGGGCTGGGACCGAGGGATTCAGAGAGCAGAAAGTCAGGGATGCAGGCTCTGGGGGGCACTTACCTCAAGCAGCTCCCAGAAGCAACTGCATGTCCCCCCTTAGGCTCCTATAAGGAGACACAGCCAGGAAGCTCTGCACGCTGCCCCATCCACAGGCACCACGCCTGCAGCTCCCATTGGCTGTGGTTCCCGGAAAACGAGAGCTGCAGGGGCAGCCTTTGGGGGAAGGAGCAGCATGCAAAGCCTCTTGGCTGCCCCTATGTGTAGGAGCCAGAGGGGGGACATGCCACTGATTCCAGAAGCTGCACAGAACAGGGCAAGCACCCAACCCTGATCCCCGGCGGGAGCTTGAGGGTCGGATTAAAAACGTCTGTAGGTCCGGATGTGACCTCCGGGCCGTAGTTTGCCCACCCCTGGTCTAACCTTAACTTCCATTTCCAAAGTTCTGAGTGCTTAACTTGACTAATTAATTCTATTTATGTAGCTTTTTAAATGGAATTTTCTAGATTGTATTTTTTAGAAAGAACTGCTCCCCTCTCAGGTTAACATAGACTCATATACTTTAAGGTCCAAAGGGACAACACTAGAACACCATTCCAAATGATGAGAAGTGAACAGAATCCCTCTCTCTAGGACAGGGGTCTGCAACCTTTACCACTCAAAGAGCCATTTGGACCCGTTTCCCACAGTAAAGAAAACACTGGGAGCCACAAAACCCTTTTGACATTTAAAATGAAATAACACTGCATATAACGTTTTCTTTGCCTTTATGCTATGTATAAACAAACTATAATGTGTTGCATTTAGATCAGGGGTGTCCAAACTTTTTGAGAAGAGGGCCAGATTTGGTAAGGACGGTGAAGATGTGTGAGGGCCGACCCCCTCCCCCCCCCTCCGGCCGTGCTCTCGCTCTTCTTCCCTCCCCCTCCCCTCCAGCCGTGCTCTCGCTCTTCTTCCTCCCCCCCCTTCCTCCCCCCCGCTCCGGCCGTGCTCTCGCTCTTCTTCCTCCCCCCCCTCCCTCCCCCCCGCTCCGGCCGTGCTCTCGCTCTTCTTCCCTCCCTCCCCCCCGCTCCGGCCGTGCTCTCGCTCTTCTTCCCTCCCTCCCCCCCGCTCCGGCCGTGCTCTCGCTCTTCTTCCCTCCCTCCCCCCCGCTCCGGCCGTGCTCTCGCTCTTCTTCCCTCCCTCCCCCCCGCTCCGGCCGTGCTCTCGCTCTTCTTCCTCCCCCCCCCCGGCCGTGCTTTCACTCCCCCCCTCCCCCAGCTTGCCTTGCCTTGCCTCGTGCCCCGGCCCCGGCTCGCTCTTATCCGCCGGCTCCGCTGCGCTTCGCCTCCTGCCCCGGCCCGACTCGCACTTCTCCGCCTCGCCTAGTGCCCCGGCCCCGGCTCCGTTCTTCTCCCCCCCCCCCGCCGCTCGCCTCTTATTGACCCCACCCTCTCTTTCGGCTGCGGCTCCGCGCACTGGTTGGACAGTGCTGGCGGGCCGCATAGAGAACAGTCTGCGGGCCGGTTAAAATTAGAACACACAGGGAGCCGCATCGGAGGAATGAAAGAGCCGCATGCGGCTCCGGAGCCGCGGGTTGCTGACCCCTGCTCTAGGAGCTTTGCAAATATTACCTCATAAGATAAGCAGTATACCAGGGAGATCTGACTAAGTCACTACTAAACTTAATTCCTATACTACTAAGTTAGTGGTGAAGCACAAGCGTCTAAGGCTGCATAACTACGAGCTTTGCAAAGTACTGTATGTGCGTAAACTGCTATTTGTCAAAAGGTCATAACTCCATCAAATCAAAAACAGTTTTCATTAAACTGTTCAAAGGCGCTTCCTAATAAGGCCTGCCAAATATCAACACTCTCTCAGACATATCACTTCTAGGGCTGCTTGGGTTAAAAAAAGGTAGTGAAAGAGTGAGGTGATCGTTAGAGTGACTCTCATTTATCCTATTCCAAAAAAGAAGCAAATAATACACATCAATGCACTATTTGTAGTTCTAATAAGACACTTTCACATAAATGATTCTCTCCTGGAGTTTTAATAATATACAATTACCCAGTCTTCTAGTCTTGGAATGTAATGGAGGACTTGGAAAGCTGCTTGTGTAGTTGGCCTATCTATTCAGAATCATGGGCCGGTTTGCAGTACATGGCACTATCCCCCCTTGCAGAATGTGTCTTATTTATTTATTTATAGTAGAAAGCAGAGGAGCTGTTCAGAGGTGCAGGATTAAGAGCTTGCATAAGAAGAATCCATAATAAACAGGGGAGCTATGAAAACTCTAAATGAGCAGTAAACTCCCATGCTTAAGTTGGGAAATTTGAAGTGTCCCAAATTGCTTGTCTTTAAAAAAAATCAGTTGGAGAACTTTCCATTTGTGGCTGCAGAGGACAAGATTAGGGGCTCCTTTCCTCCTTATCAGGAGAGTTAAATACCCTCCTATAGCTCATCCACATGTCTCACTGTATAAACTTCATTTCAGACTTCTTGGAGCACAGTGGTGGTGCTTAAATAATTTTAAAGTTCTTTCGTGACTTACCAGTTCTCCCTTTCACTATCAATCTTAATGACTAATGAGCAAATTAAAATTCACTTTTGACAAGAAGCCCATAAGAAAGGAAGTTCTCAAACTGTGATGACAATGATGAAAGAAGACAGCATTTCCTGGCAGTTAATGTCTAGATGGAGGGGACATCTGAGCCTAAAGTTTTGTTTTCTTTCCTAGCTTTCTACATTGTTTTTGCATGTGTATTTAAAGATGTATACATACCTCAAAACAGTTGGCTCAGGCATTCCAGGATCTGCACCTCTCTTAAAACCTGAAGTAACAAATATATATATCAGCAGGTAACCAAAACAGAGCTGGGGTTCTTTCCCCGCTCTCAAATCCAGTAAATTTTAAAAAGCTGAAAAAAAACACAATTATATATACACAAATCATACCCTATCCAGTACAGAAACCTCACATTTTTCTCAATATTTTAAGATTAACACATCTTGTTAGCAGCTTTTAATGGATTGTCTCTCTGTCCTAAAATTTCGTAGTGACTAACCTCTATCACCCATGCTAAAGCTACATCTTTTGTTATCTTGTTTAGAAAGCAACATAACATTTCGAGGAAGACATTCAGATTACTTTTAGCTATCATTAGCACCC
This sequence comes from Sternotherus odoratus, assembly GCA_032164245.1. NCBI lineage: Eukaryota > Metazoa > Chordata > Testudines > Kinosternidae > Sternotherus > Sternotherus odoratus. The sequence goes on along the minus strand of JAVMKO010000002.1, from coordinate 174,037,808 downwards.
CCAGCTGCTAATCATAATGTGAATTGTGCAGGGAATAGAACCAATGGGTAAAGTTAGTTGAGTGAAACAAGAAAGAAATGGGAAAACCCATTTAAGGTCCCTCTGAAACGCTTTCATTAATATGTCATGAAACAAGATTTTCCTTTCTTTTCTTTTTAAAAAAACAGGATGAAACAGAAAATCCACTCAGAAACTGTAGGTCAAGGAGAGGAAAGTATAAAATACGGCTGTATTTTCTCTCTCACCACCTCTACCCGAGTATTTCCAAAAATTTAAACTGGTATGCAGGGATTTATTCGATTTTAGCAAGTGAGGCAACTCTCCAAATAGCCAAACATATTATATATTTTTCCACAATATTTTAAAAAACATTATCTTTGTACTCTAACAAGAAATGTTTATCAGATGCAGGATTTATGTAGCACTTGACGTATATTTAAATAGAAATTAGGACTATTGATTAATCCCAGTTCACTCACGTGAATAACTGAAAAAATTAATCACAATTAATCACACTTTTAATCGCATTGTTTTAGAATATCAATTTAAAATTTATTAATTTTTTTGATGTTTTTCTACATTTTCATACATATTGTACTCTGTTGTAATTGAAACCAAAGTGTGTATTACTTTTAATGATAGATATTTGCACTGTAAAAATGATAAAAGAAATAGTATTTTTCAATTCACCTCATACAAGTACTGTAGTGCAATCTTTTTTTATGGTGAAAGTGCAACTTACAAATGGAGATTTTTTTTTTGTTACATAATTGCACTCAAAAACAAAACAATGTAAAACTTCACAGCCTGCAAGTCCATCCAATCCTACTTCTTGTTCAGCCAATCCAAGACAAAAAAGTTTGTTTACATTTACAGGAAAGAATGCTGCCCTCTTCTTATTTACAATGTCACCACAAAGTGAGAGCAGGCATTTGCATAGCATTTCTGTAGCCAGCATTGCATGGTATTTACGTGCCAGATATGGTAAACATTTGTATGCCCATTCATGCTTCGGCCACCATTCCAGAGGACATGCTTCCCTGCTGATGATGCTCATTAAAAAAGAATGTGTTAATTAAATTTGTAATTGAACTCTTTGGGGGAGAATTGTATATCCCCTCCTCTGATTTACCCGCATTCTGCCATATATTTCATGCTACCGTAGTCTTAAATAATGACCCAGCACATGTTGTTCATTTTAAGAACACTTTTATTGCAGATTTCACAAAATTAAAACAAGGTACCAATGTGAAATTTCTAAAGATAGCTTTAACACTCGACCCAAGGTTTAAGAATCTGAAGTGCCTTCCAAAATCGGAGGGGAACAAGGTGTGAAGCATGCTTTCAGAAGTCTTAAAAGAGCAACACTCCGATGCAGAAACTACAGATCCCGAATAGCCAAATTAGAAAATCAACCTTGACTCAGATAATGAAAATGAACATGTGTCGGTCTGCACTGCTTTGGACTGTTATCAAGCAGAACTTGTCATCAGCATGAACCCATGTCCTCTGGCTACAACAGTGCCATGAGAACACCTGTTCTCACTTTCAGGTGACATTGTAAAGCGGACAGCATTATCTTCTGCAAATATAAACAAACTTGTTTGTCTGCGTGATTGGCAGAAGAAGTATGACCGAGTCACTTCCAGGCTCTAAAATTTTACATTGTTTTATTTTTGAATGCACTTTTTTTTATACATAATTCTACATTTGTACGTTCAACTTTCATGATAAAGAGATTGTGCTACGGTTCTTTAATTAGATGAATTAAAAATACTTTTTTTGTTTTTTTTAAGTGTGAAGATTTGTATTCAAAATAAATATAAAGTGAACACTGTATACTTTGTATTCTGTTGTAATTGAAATAAATATTTGAAAATGTACAATACATCTAAAAATATTTAAATGTTATTCTATTATTGTTTAATCGCCTGACAGCCCTAATTTAAATGAATTAAAATTGCTAGCACCATTCATAACACAATTAAAAATGGCTGTGCCAGCACTAAAAATAAACTCTTAAAATCCTACCTTACTTACTATTAGTGCTATTTAATAGTTTACACAGAACTGTGATTTATAAAGAAAATAAGATACCTGACAATCTGCTAATGCACAGTTTTAAAAAGCAGTCTGTATTGGGGATTAACTCTCAACTAGAATTCAAAAAAAATTCTAATTTATTGAAGTAACTTTGCGCTACAAAAAAGCATTTTTGTTCCAAGGGCACTGAATATATTGACCAAATTGCAAATTGATAATTAAGTTGGAAAACAGAAGTGAAGCACATGCAATGTTCATAACTTATTTTACACACCATCCTGTACCATTTCTATACAAAAAGGTCTTTCCCCTCTTTGTTAGATAATTACTAAGGGCCTGTGTGATTCAAAGGCCACTGAACTCAAGGGTCTCCACTGGTTTCACTGGGTTTTAGATCAGGCCTTGAAAAAACAGCCAAAGTATGATCTGAGAATGCAAGGAAGAATCTGACCCATTTCCTCTCAATTGCTGTATTTTACCCTTTGGACTTCTGACAGTTATTAAAAGGAAAACTCAGAACTGAATCTCCTATACAAGGTGTGACTTAAAACACTATTTCAGACAGCAAGCAGAAAACTTTCATTTCACATGTCCTTTTTATTTCTCTGTAGAGAAAAACTGATTCTTACTGATTGATAAACATTAAAACATGTTGATTTTCAACTAAATACAGCCTTTACAATAAATTTGCTACTATTTGCTAAATGAGCAAATATATTAATATTTATACACTTTTTGAATGCAATTGTATTGCTTAACATACATTTATTCAGATTCTATATATTCACATTTTTCTTATGTCAGAAAATGGTGAAACGAAACATTTTTTATTTACTAGGTTAGTAATTTTTTACTCATGTGTGTCAAGCTGCATTTGGATAGAACCTGGAATTCAATTATAAAAAGGTACAAAACAATATTTTCAAATTTGTTTTTAATTAGCCAACTAAAGCAATCTTAAATGTATTAGATATTCCCCATAAAGGAAAATAGCTTAATAAAACATGTGCATTTAAAACTAAGTAATTTATTTTAAAAAGCAAGTAGCTGTAGTTAGTGAATTGAATTGAACTGATTCCTTCCAGTCACCATGTCTTTTGTGATTTTAGAAGTAATAAATCTCGTGTCACACTTTTTTTATTCATCACTTGAAAGAAGAAAACAAGCTTTCCTGCTTTTTTCAATTTCCCATACCTTTCTCAACTCTGAAAAATCAGGTTTAATAAGTTGAAATGAAGAAAAGTCTCTTCACACCTGCAGTCAGAAACTAGTTTAGCACTTTAGCAAATTCTAGTTCCGGTTGCTTAGGCAGCAACTTCCACCAATTTAATGGTTTGATTTTCTTAAACAAACATGTACTGCTTGAATATTATTTTTTGTTCAGGTCAAATGACAATAGATTGTAGTAAGTCTGGGCTTAATGAAGACTGTCAGTTTCAAATTTTAATCAGGTTTATTCTTTAAAAAAAAAAATCTCTCTCCAAAACATCCAATTTAAATTAAAAAAAAAAAAAAAAAAAAAACCAAGGCCTTGTCCACACTGCCACTTACAGAGCTGACATTTTCTTCACTTGGGCAATGCAAGTTCAAGTGTTGTAAAGTGGCAGTGTAGATAGCGCTCCCACTGCTGGTAGCTATTCCCCTCATGTAGGTGGTTTTATTATAGTGCTGGGAAAGCGGGAGTGCTGGAGCCACGACTATACAGCCATGTTAAAGACAGGATACCAGGCTAGATGGATCCTTGATCTGACCAAGAATGTCTGTTCTTATGTAAAAACTTCCCAATGTACATTCAATAAACGAAGAGTAACACAGAATGCACTGAAGTGTATACAAAAGGAAGTAAGTGGTTTCTGATCCACTTTAAAATGGATGTATTACCAATTATCTCAAACATAAGCATGTTGTAAAACAGATTTTAGATTAATGAGTTGGGATAAATCTGTTTCAATAATGTACTTGCCAAATAAATTGTGACAACTATATACATAAGAAGAAATAGATAAAGCTGCTATGGAAATATGGCATGTGGCTTGTCAACATATTTATTCACTGCATTCTTGACATATTTAATGTATACAACTATCCAAAGATTTGGGCACTACCATAGGATTTTGGAGCCTGGGTTCAGTTCCGAGCTCGGTCACAAACTTCCTATATAATCTTGGGCATGTCACTGAAGCCAAAATGTACATGTGAATTTTACACTGATATAACTATTCCTGTTATAACTGTGATTCTTTTGTAAACTCAGTTCTTCTCATACAACTTATGGAGTGGATGCAGCTACACCAATATAGCTTATTCTCCTTCTTGTACAGAAGGTATATTGGTGTAGCTAAAGCAGTACAACTTGTCCATGTAGATAAGCAGTGAGGCAGAGACAGGCCAATGTTGAGTGATTAATTTCCTAAAATGTGATTTTCAGTGTCAACTCAGGTGATCTGTAAACTCATCATAAAGGTGTTTTATCCACAAAACTGTAAATAGATTTAACATATACAATTTTTAAGAAGTACATGGGGGACACAGAAGACCTAACTTTTCCAGTGACTTATCAATTGGAAAACAAAGGCCTTTTAATCAGACTTCTATGCTGCATTTCAATTACAACAACCCATCATTCCTCCTTCCATGAGCACACTTTTTTTCTAAGGGCTGGTCTTCACTAGGGGGGTAGATTGGCTGTAGCTACGCAAATTCAGCATATCTACAGCCGACTTACCTGCCGTCCTCACGGCGGCAGTGCACTCCCCCGTCGACTCCAGCTTGCGCCTTTTGGCAAGACGCGATAAATCGATCGCCAAAAGATCGATCTCTGCCGGCTTTAGTGAACACAAACCCTAAGGCTAGAGACTTTGCCTCATTTGTTTTTAGTTTGACCAGCATAATTTGGTGCTAGGCAAACAAAGCTCTTATGCTGGGCATAGCTTTTCTCTGTGGCCATGTCTACATGACAGCAACACAGCTAGGACACTGCACCCATGTCACCATAGTGTAGATATTTCCTACATTCACAGAAGGGTTTTTTACATCACCATAGTTGTTCTAGTGCTTCCAGAGGTGGCAGCAAGGTTGACAGAATAATCCTTCAATCAACCTAGCTGCATCTACAGTGAGGATTAGGTTGGCCTAACTACATTGCATAGGGTGCAATATTTTTCAAAGCCAAGAGTGACATAGCTAGGGCGATCTAATTTTTAAGAATAGTCTAGGACTAAGTCTGTAGCTGGCAGCCAGAACCTAAGGTCTTTTCTTTACTAACTAAAATCCAACATGTATAAAAAATTACTCTCTCTCTCCCTCTCTCTCACACACACACACACACACACGGCTAAAGCAGTGGTTCTCAATCAGGGATACATGTATCCCTCAGGGTATGCAGGAATCTTCCAGAGGGTCATCAAATTTATCTAGACATTTGCCTAGTTTTACAACAGGCTATAAAAAGCACTCGCAAAGTCAGTATAAAAGTAAAATTTCATACAGACAAAATGAGAAAGCAGTTTTTCAGGATTCGTGTGATGTGGCAATTGTATTTTCATGCCTGATTTTGTAATCAAGCAGGTTTTTAAGTGAAGTGACACTTGGGGGCACACAAGACAAATCAGACTCCTAGAAGGGGTCCAGTAGTCTGGAAATCTTGAAAGCCACTGGACTAAAGGAACAGAGGGTAGGGCTAGGTGAAGTCAGATAATTTAAGTGTCACACTCCAGCCTATTGCCCCAGAGGTTTCTGGGTCACCAGACAGACCTCTGGGTACCCAATCAGCTGCTGGGGGAGACAGAGCAGTTACTAACGCCCCACTTACTAAGCCTGTGTCATGAATGTGAAGTGCCTTGGAGTGCGGTTTTACCTGTTAGGGGTTAACTGAGGGGAGGGGGGGGTTACGTCAGAGAGCCCACCTGGAGGAAGAACCAGGAAGTCCCTTCAGTTCTGTCCGGAGCTTGGACTGTGTAGTACGCGCAAAGGATTGTCACAGTGCAGCTGCTAAGCAACAGGAGCGCTCCCCTCGGCCCCTCCTGGAAAGGGCACTGAGCCATGATTAGCGTGCTCAAGGTACAGTAAAACCTCGATTTAACGGACTAATTCGGGCGAGGGGGTGTCCGTTAAATCAGAAAGTCCGTTATTTAATAATAAAAAAAAAACCGAGCTGTCGGAGCAGCAGCCCGCCCGCCACAGGGCCGGGGAGGCAGCTCTGCTGCCTGCCCGCTGCCAGGACCCGGGTGGCAGCCGGGAGCCGTCAGCCAGCCCGCCCGCTGGGGGGACCCGGGCGGGAGCCATCAGGCAGCCCGCCCGCTGGCGGGACCCGGGCAGCAGCCGGGAGCCGGCAGCCAGCCCGCCCGCTGCCTGGACCCGGGCGGCAGCCGGGAGCCAGCAGCCAGCCCTCGACAAATGGATTTCGGATGCATCAGACTTGCTTAGAAATTTTGTCCGTTGCATCCGAAGTCCGTTAAATCGAGGGTTTACTGTAATGGCGACCCGTTATCTCCCTGGGAAGACGAAACAGCTCGCAGCTGCCTGCTGTTTTCTCTCTGCCTCTTTTTTGCTTTTTCTAGTCTGCTCTGTGTGTGAGAACATTGTGTGTGAAAGTCGAAACGCAAAGCTAAACAAAGCAGCTGCGTATAATCAACAAGAAAAGTCGCGTGTGACCAAATCACAAGTGCTTGCCTGCTAGATATTCATGAGATTTGCTTATGTATGAGATGTAAATGTGCAAGTGTATTTAAGCCCACACTTGTATTTTGCTTGTGGGCTCTTCCATCCTAGCAATAGCTCTGGAGTGCTAGGCACCCCTCCTGCGGTCGCGCTGACAGACTCAAGCCCCTCAGCGCCTATTCCAGAGACCAAAGCCTTCCAATAAACTCATCCACTCTATACAACCACAGTGTGTGTACCTTGTCTCTACAAAATCCAAAGTACCTTGCAACAGACTGGCTCCATCTTTTTCAGCTATGAAAGCTCTTCTCCTCTCTCCTAGCTGTGGGAGAGATGAAGCACCCTTCTACTTCTAAAGATTAGACTATCTGTAAGTAACATTGATTTCATACGTTTGTACCGGATCTAGAGTGTCACTGACCTTCCCAGAGAGGGAGGGGTTAAAACTTTATATTTGTAAAGTTGCATTAGCTGTAAGTTGTTCTCTTTTCTTTATTAAACCTTTTTAGTTATAAAAAGCGTTTGGTTATTCCCTTAAGTTGTCCTAGCTTTAAATATGACCCAGTTCCCGGGTAAAGGGAAGTCTGTGTGTCTGAGGCAGGCTCACAGCGTGAACTGGTGTGTTGAGTCTCTCTCCTGAAGGCAGGAGAGACGGGCTGTAGCTCGGAGATTGTATCTTATCTCTCCCGGTACAAGAAGGAGGGGGGTGAGGGGGAGCGAAGCAGCATCTGAGTGTCCCGATCTCTCAGGGAGAGGGAAAGGGGGTTCGGGGGGTTCCTGTGCCCCTCTCCAGGGTCTTGGAGATTCACACCAATGGTGGGAGCAGACCCCAAGTCCTAACTGGTCAAGTTTGGAGGATTTGGGGAGACAGGATTTAACTTCGGCTGGGAAAATCGCTTAAAGTTAGTGGCCTGCATAGTAGGAGAGACCCACACTCTGTTACCCTGGTGTTTAGGGTGGGGCGGTAGAGACTCTCCACCACAGCCTGCAACTACTGGAAGGGGCAGTTGTGGGGCTCACGGTCTGCCCCGAGCAAGGGTCGGGCCGCGGCTGCTCTGCCCCAGCGGGCGAAGGCTAAACAACGCTGCAGGCGCTCAAGAGCCGTTTTTTCCCAACGGCCGCGAGAAGGGCGGAGTCGGCGAGGTCCCCGGCCCGCGCGCCCCCCGCCCAACCGTCAATAACCGCCGGGGCTGGGCCCGCGTGACCCGGAATCTCCCTGGGTGCGTGTCCCTGACCGCCGAGGGGATCCCCCGCGCGCGCCCCAGCTGGCTGGGGACGGCCCCGGGCTCCTTCCCCGGGCCCCCCGCGGCCTCGTGACCAGGCAGGCTCCCCGAGCGGGGACAGCGCAGCTCCCGTGCCCTGGCACTGACCTAGATAGAGCACGGCGGGGATGAAGCCCCAGCGGATGGCGAACTGGCTGCTCTTGAAGAGCTGCTGCAGCCGCTGCTTGACCTCTTTGCTCAGCTTCGGCATCCTGGCAACGCGAGAGAAGGAGCGGAGCGCGCGGCCGCAGGGCTTGTAACTGCGCAGGCGCGGCGGCCGCGGGACAGCCGGGACGTAGCTACGTGCCCGGGCCCTTCCGCAGTGCGCGCGCGGGGGAGGCGGGGCCTCGCGGACACACTCGTAAGGGGCGTGGCGTGGGGACCCTGTCGGCGCGCGCAGGACAGAAAAAAAGTGTTAGCGCCTCGTTCCCGCCTTTCGTTCCTTTGACTGGCGCGCGATGAGATCGGGGCCGGCTGGGTCCCCCCGCAGGCGCCTCCTGAGTCCCGGCCTGGGCCTCGGCTCCAGCGCCCTGGGAGCAACGAGTGGCGCGGCTGGCTGAGCCCAGCTGTGTGTCACAGTGCAGCTTGTCAAACGCCTGAGCAGCCGCAAGCCTCCCAGGGGCCCTGAGCCTAGGCGGCATCCCTCTGCAATCCTAGCCCCAGGGCTGCAGGGACCGCCCGAGGTCATTTATTCACCCCCCTCATCTAAGGCAGGGCCAAGTACATCCAATGCTTGTCTGGCTGATGTTCCTCAACATGTTCTTAAAACCTCCAGTGAGGGTGTTGGATTGAAATTCACCCCTGAGCAGCTGGTTTAACATCTCTTATTAAAGCAAAATATAACCAAAGAGCATCAGATAGGGTATGTCTTCACTACAGCAGTAGGTCGATTTCCCTTAAGTCGATTTTCTAAAGCAGACTGCATAAAGTCGACTTAGTGCGTCCCCACAAACCAGCAGGTCGACAGTGTCTGTCCTAGAACTTTTGCAAGGGTCAATGTAGCCAGCATTGCACTGTGGGTAGATACCCCACTGTACCGGGAGTCCCCAGCAGGCACCACCTTTCGGGGCAGCCAGGCACGCTCCCCAGGGGACCCCCCCCCCCGAGCAGCCCCGCGTCGGCTCCCCCCGCCCGAGCAGCTCCGCGGACCCCCTCCCCCCCGCCCGAGCAACTCCACGGACACCCTCCCCCCCGCCCGAGCAGGTCCGCAGACCCCCCCCACCCCTCCACCCGAGCAGCCCCGCACCGGCTCCCCCCCCCCGCCCACACGAGCAGCTCCACGCCGGACCCCCCCGTGCGCACGAGCAGCCCTGCGCCGGCTCCCCTCCCCCACCCGCCCAGCTCTGCGGACCCCCGTGCCCGCCAGAGCAGCTCCGCGCCGGACCCCCCCCACACACCCGTCCGAGCAGCCCCGCGCCGGCTCCCCCCACCCGAGCAGCTCTGCGGACCCCCCCCCCCCCCCCGCCAACCCGAGCAGCTCCGTGGACCCCCCGTGCCCGCCCGAGCAGCTCCGCGCCGGCTCCCCCCCTCCGATCGGCTCCCCCCCCCCCCGCAGCCCCCCTCGTTTACTTTGATAAAGTCGACGTTAAGCCCTAGTGGGGACCAGGCCTTACTTACAAGGGGGAAACACATCAAGACAATCACACCATACTCCCCTCCAATACTGGACCATTCACAGCATCATCTTCCCCTTGTTGCACAGATTATTGTAGTAAAATGAGGCCAGAACTGAAGTAAGGGTCAAGCCATTGCTAAGCAAAGGTAGGCTGTGAGCTAGAGGCAGGTCAGAAATTGGCAAGAAGAGGACTGCTAGCAGCACTAATAAGAGGAATGTGTGCCAGGATGGCACCAGAACAGCTGGGTATGAACACATCCCACACTGGTAACAAGGAACAGGCAGACCCAGCCTAAAGAGAGTATAAAAGGACAATACGGTGGATAGAATGGGTAGACAGTATGATGGATAGATTCGCTAGTTTGAAGTAATATATACCAGGGGCAAGGCAGCACCAGAATGCATAGAGGGGCTTGCTGTCAGGGGTAGGCTGACCATACGTCCCGTTTTGAACGGGACAGTCCCGTTTTTTACATATTTTCTGACCGTCCCCTCTTTTTAATAAAAATATCAAATTTGTCCCATTTTTCGTAAAAAAAACCGGGACGCAGCTTATTTCAGGGACCCACGGCCGGGTCCCACCTCCTCCCGCAGCCCTTCAGTCCCTTCCCCTCCCCGGCCTGCTCCCCCCTCCCCTCCGCCGCAGCCACTGCAGAGCCCGCGCAGCGCGATTGGCTGGGCCGCCCCCATGTGTCACGCGAGCTGGTTACAGCTGAGCCCGGCGCAACGGCAGAGTGGAGCTCCTGGCCGGGCAGGGGCTGCCTGGTGCCTCCCTCTCCCCGCCCCACATGGAGGAAACGCTGAGCCCAGCGTAGGTAGGGGCTGGGGAGAGGGGCTGCTGGCCGGGCAGGGGCTGCCTGGTGCCTCGCCCCCCCCCCCCACGTGGAGGAAACACGGAGCCCAGCGCAGGTGGTGGCTGGGGAGGGGGGGTGCAGCGGTGGGGCCTGTAGGGGTGGGATGAGCTGGGGGGTCATGGGGGAGGTGGGAGGCTGGGGGGGGGCTGTGTTTTGAGGCCGTTGGGGGGGGTCTGGAGGGGTGTATTGGTTGCTAGTGGGGGGCTATGTGGAGAGGTTGTGTAGGGAAGGCTGTGGGGGTGTAAGGGGCTGGGGGGTTGGTACTGGGATGGTGTTGGGGGGCCTGGAGGTGGTTATGTGAGGGTTGGGTATTGGTGACATTATGGATATGGGGAGGCGTTGTAGGGTTATATTTGGGGTCTGAAGGGAGTTATAACCCCGTCCCGTTTTTGCCATCCCAATGTCCCATTTTTGTCACAAGGAAATATGGTCAGCCTAGTCAGGAGTGATGAGTAATCTGTTCTGCACCTGTGTGTATAAGAATATGTCCTGGAGTGCACATCTTTGTCCAGCCTAGGAGTCAGTGAAAGTCCCGCCACTGTCTGAGCTGCGTCCATTGTCAGGGGGCACAAATGTATTAGCAGACCCATCGATATCTAATCCAGCGAGCTAGAGCCTGTTTCATTTGACAATAAATCTGGACAGGTTCCTTCGTACTTTACTAGCGTCTGTGGTCTTTGGCGGTACTCTCAGGGTCTGCTGTGTCAGCTATCTGCGCAGAGCCAGGACTGCACACAGAGGAAACACACGCAGCCGACTGTTATCATCATCGAACAAGAGCAGAGCACCACACCAGTGAACTTCTGACAAAAACTTCTAGAGGTACTTCACAATGGTGTTGCAAGTGCTAGTGCAGGGGTTCTCAAAGTGGGGGGTCGCAAGCCCCTACCCCAGCTACGCGCTGCTGCAGGATCCCCGGGGGCCAGCGGCGGCAGCTCAAGCCCCGATCCCCGGGCGCCGGCTCGAGCTGCGATCCCCGGGCGGCGGCTTGAGCCCCGGCGGCTGCTCGAGTCCCGAGCCCCAGCCGCCGGTGGGGACCGGGGCCGGGGCACAGCCAGGAGCCCGCCCGCGGCGGGAACCGGGACGCAGCCGACAACTCGCCCGCGGCGGGGACCGGGGCTGGGGCGCAGCTGGGAGCCAACCCGCGGAGGGGCGCAGGCGGGAGCCCGCCCACCACTGGGGCCGCAGCCGGCAGCCCGCCCGCCCGCCACTGGGGCCGGGCGCAGGGGGGGTCCGTGCCTGTATTTCCGCATTCGGCGGCTTTTAGCCACCGAATGCAGAAGTATTGAATTCGGCATGGAGGGGTCGCGCCGTGCCGCCGGAGCAGAAAAAGGGGTCGCGGTCTCAACAAGTTTGAGAACCGCTGTGCTAGTGGATCACAAGAACCATTTCACTGACATCAATGGGGGAACTGGTCTCTTCATAAAGTTGCAAGAAAGAACTTTTTTCCCAGACCAGAACGTTACCGTTGATGACATTGAAATGCCAATAGTTATCCTTGGAGACCCAGCCTGTCCCTTGCTCCCATGGCTCATGAACAGGGGTCTCAAACTCAAATGCCCATGAGGGCCGCATGAGGACTAGTGCACTGGCCCGAGGGCCACACCACTGACACACACACACACCCTCGCTGCCCCGGCTCTGACCCCACTCCACCCCTTCCATGAGGACTAGTGCACTGGCCGAGGGCCGCACCACTGACACACACCCTGCCCTCGCTGCCCCGGCTCTGCCCCCACTCCACCCCTTCCAAGAGGTCCCACCCCTGCCCCACCTCCTCCTCTGAGCACGCAGCTCCCCATTCCCTCCTGGAAAGCGCTAGGCACCACCAACAGCTGTTTGGCAAACAAAGCAAGAGCAATATAGGAAGTCCAGAGCTAGAAACACGCGCGGCCCAGCCAGGCAGCAGAGAGGCCTCCACTTCTGGCCCCTCCATCCTGCAAACTGCTATGGGGGGACCGGGGGGGAGGGGGGGCGCCAGGAAGCTTGGCGGGCCGCAGGGAAGGGCTTTGCAGGCCGCATGTGGCCCCCGGGCCGCATGTTTGAGACCCCTGCTCATGAAGCTGTACCTAGGCAGCCTGGATAGCAGTAAGGAGCAGTTCATAGACTGAGCAAGTGCAGAATGGTAGTAGAATGTGCCTTAGGACCAGTGGTGAAAGTAACTGAAGTGTCTTACTGGTAAGGGGGCTGGGCTGGGGCCAGCTCTGGCCCCCAGAAGGGGTGAGGGCCTCGGGTGGAAGAGGCAGGGCTAGGGGTCAGAGCCAGCCCCAGCCCAGCCCCCATACCGGTAAGGGGCCTCTCCCCCACTCCCCACCCCAGCAGAACCCCACACCCCGGGGGCTCCGGTAGTAGTTTAAAGGGCCCGGGGCAGTAGGGGCAGCCCAGCCCTGGGCTCTGTAAATAGCTACTGGAGCCCCGCCGCCACTTCCCTAGGGCTCCGGCAGTGGGGCTCCACAGGGACAGGAGCCCTCGCTGCGAGAGCCCGGGGGAGGCTGCGGCGGTGCTTCCGCGGCAGTTTAAAGGGCCCGGGGCCGTAGCGGTGCACCGGGCTCTTTAAATAGCTATCGGAGCCCCGCCGCCTCTTCCCTGGGGTTCCGGCAACAAGGCTCCTGTCCCCACAGAGCCCCGCTGCCGGAGCCCTGGGGAGGCTGCGGCGGGGCTCCGATAACGATTTAAAGAGCCCAGGGCTGGGCCGCCGCTACCGCCTCGGTATATTTAGTGTATGAACCTTCGGTGGTAGTAGGCAGAGTGATATAGAGGGAGGCTTAGCATCTCTCCCTCTGGCTCAGAGAGGGTTAAGTTGTAAGTTCCAGTGCTGGCAAGAGCAAACACAAGATCTTAAATTAGAAAATAACAACCAAATATCTTGAATACAAAATGTTCAGACGAAAAGCGTCCCCTAAGGACAATGCTCAGGCTGAACTAAAAAAGCTGCCATGCGTGCAAGAAGTCATCCCTTTTAAACAAATCTTACAAAACTTTGGTCACAGACTATGGAGAGACCAATGAATAGCTGACGTCCACACCACAGCCAATTTAGGGGACAAATTGGCAAAGTATTTGTTGATTTATAAACTTTCAAACCCAGCAAAAAGGGTGGGTGGCAGAATGAAATTAAAGTTTACATCAATTCATGTAGTACAATTAGTACAATTATAAAATCCTGCTCCTACATCAGGCAATAGCTTAACTGTGGGTTTTAATGCCTGTGGGGGAGGGTACACATAAGAGAGTGCCACATGTGCAGCAGCAGCTGCTTCGGTCTGTTTTCACTCACCCTTCTGAATTCAAAGAATGAGCTTCCCCGCCAAGAGACTTGCCCACTGTATCTTATCGCCTCCACTTATGTGTAATGTAACTAAAAGGTGCTGGGAAGCTTGTGTCACACGCCTATAAAATCACAAACTAGCAGCACTGAGCTGGAGTGCAATACACGCCGCTCGTTTAGCTTGCTGGGGGGGTGTAGCAAAGAATTATTTATACTGTAGCACACAGTGGCGTTGGAACAATTTTTATAGTGGGGGGAGGGGGGACGCTGAAAATCATTGAACAAAACTGTAAGCCCTGTATATGATGAAAACAATTTCATCCCTAGTTCAAGCACTCTGATGGTACACGCACTCTTCAGACAAATAAGAGAAAGCCTAGTCTGAATAGCTAATCATCTAAATTAGGCAGATATCTTAAATTGATCATGGAGGAGGTGAAGAGAGAGCTCTAAATTAGAGGAAAGGGGAAAGATTGCTTTCCAAGTCTATCAAGACTGTATTATACTGTATTATAAGCTGTAGAATATGTTGCTTTACAACGGGGTGTTTTTTTCTTATCATTTAGCGCCTCTCTTTGATCTCAATAGGGTAACAATGAGAAACGTGACCCAGTAAGGCATTTGAGTTATAAAGAGTATATATATATAGGAATAGCTTGTGCTGGTGAGGTTGTGCAAACTGGAAAAAACAGGGTGTACCTAATGTAAAAGCATCTACTTCCTCCAGCAGTTACCTCTTTCCCATATATGGCTACTGTTATACTTCACATGCCAGCCAGACAAGCAACTGTACAGTTTGTTATTGAGAGAACAGCCCTGAGGATGGGAGAGTGAATCATGACTCACCCACCTAAACAGGTTTGAACTGGTGTGAGATAATGGTACAAATATATTTTAGAAACTGGTCTAAACTAGCCCCTAAGAAAGCGTGGTAGGTGTGGATTAAAAAAAGACTATCACATGCAAAGGAGAAAGGGATCTGGACTAACAAGAAACTGCGGCTGCAACTGCCTGCAAAACAAATACTGTGAGGATTCACTATGGAGGCAGCTTTAACCAAAGAAGAGGGTCAGAGACAGAACTTTGCAGCCATGCTGTAGGTATTATTTCATATTTATAACTTAAAGCTCCATCCCTCTTAGTGATATGTTAGTCTGGGGAGTAGTTATGTTTACTTAACTTTATTTGGTTATTTTTTCTCTCTGTTTTTAATGAAGGCAAACTGACTTTGTAATGAGTGACAAGAATGGTGCAGTAAAAGTCATTGGTGGAACATCTACGAGAGAAGGAAAACTGACTTCTGACTATAAGGATGGCAGAAACAATAACCTAGACCCTGGCTGAAAGGCAGCGAGAAGTCCTGAAAATAAGGCAGAGGACTAGATTTGGTGACAAAAACAACTTTGAATTTCTCTTCCCTTTCAATAACTTGCAGTTCATACAGTCAGTGATGACTGCTGTATTTGAATGGAGAGTTCATTTCCTGTATTGACGGCCAAAGGATTTAATAGACAGCAAAACCAAGAAATTATGGTAAGTAAAAATATATTAGCAACTCTTGTGTACAGCAAATGGTTCTGGAAGCAACTCATTTTTCAGGGTGAGGGAATAATTCAAGTCACTCACAGAAACTCACTGCAGGACTCTGACTTGCCTAAAAGATGAGAGAGTGGATTTATGTTTGTCTAGGTATAGCTCAGGGATTCTCAAACTGGGGGTCGGGACCCATTAGGGGGTTGTGAGATTATTACAAGTGGGGGTTGCAAGAATAGAATATCAGGGTTGGGAGGGACCTCAGGAGGTCATCTAGTCCAACACCCTGCTCAAAGCAGGAACAATCCCCAACTAAAGTCATCCCAGCCAGGGCTTTGTCAAGCCTGACCTTAAAAACCTCTAAGAAAGGAGATTCTACCGCCTCCCTAGGTAACCCATTCCAGTGCTTCACCACCATCCTAGTGAAAAAGTTTTTCCTAATATTCAACCTAAACCCCACTCACCCACTACAACTTAAGACCATTGCTCCTTGTTCTTGTTTTACTGCACAAGCACTTGAATCCCTCTAAGTGCCTCAAGGAAGAAAGTTTATTCTGCAAAATGGCTCATCCTGGTAGGAGGGATAGAATCAATCATTTTATTTGTTCTGAGTCGATAGTGCCCTTTATCCCAAAGAATCCCAGCCTTTGTAGAAGTGCTGTGGCATGAATCCAAAGCACTACCTTTTACAGTAGTGTTATTGCAGTGAGGAGGAAGTTTAGCACCGGATAACTCATCAGAGGCACTGTAATTTCTACTATTACACAGGAAATGTCTAGAGAACTCTGCTGGCCCTGTGAGACACCTGGTTTTGAGGTTTCCTCTTCAAAGCATTATCATGAAAACTGCATGAAAGTCATCTGCTTTGAAAAAATAAAGGTCTGAGCTGACCCCATGGAGATTTGAACTCACGATTTTAAGAATCTATTGTAAGTACTTCATACTTGATGTTTAGACCACAAAATTGCTGTAAAGAGTAAGGAATACAAGGAGGCAATAGAAACATAACGAACTTCTGTAATACTCTGCTCTTTTGGGCTTGGCAATAGGAACTGGGACAAGAAGAGGATCTTACCCCTTCCTAAGCAAAGCAGCCATTTCTCTGCCTAACCCAACTCCAGTTCAGCACTCCCCTAGTCATACAATCCAGTAGAGTCCCACAGTGCTCGGTGCTGTACCAGGAGCTGTTGAGTATGTGCTGCTGGGTTGCAGAGATCACATTTCTCAAAACGGCTAAGTGAGGGGTGAGGTGCTGTGATCTCCCCTGCGACTTCTTAGGTAGGGATCAAAATGGGTGAGCTCGAGTTGTGTCACCTTAATGCTGCATTTCCTGTTTTTCTTTTTTAATGCTACATTTCTTGTAAGAGGACCTTAGCGCAACATTTCTTGGTGGTTTTTGTTGTTGATGTTTTTGGAATTATCACATTCTGAGGAGCACAGGTAGTGCTGAGTTACTACAACCTTAACTCCATATTAAAGATGGTTGAAACTGTGTTTGGTGACCGTTGGATGCGGAGAGTCACATTTGCTATTGCACACTTCTGCCACAGTGGTACTATGAAATGCCCATTAATAAAAAGTTACTGATGTGATCAAGGAAGAGGAAAAATAAGCAGAATGTTTGGCTGCCTATTTAATAAAATATAAGAACCCAGTTTAACTACGGTAGCTAGGTACTAGCAATAAAAAATGAAGCTGACAGTTAAGCAAGGTTTGCATTTAAATCCATTCAAAGAATGAAGCTATTCTTTACAGTCACTGAAACCAGTGAGAGAAATACCTGAGGTAAGCCAGTACTCAGGAATACTTCACAGTGATCTGAGAAAAGCTGCTGTCTTAATTATTAACTAATAAATTCCCGCACAAAATATTCTAATGCAAAACTCAACTTTTTCTCTCCCCATCCTCCAGATTCCATAATGAAGATGCAAATAGTTGTTTCATATTCAGCTGCTGCTTCCTGTGAAGGTATATCTCACAAGAATTAACTTACCTTTGAATGCAACATCTTATTAAATATTGTAGATGTATGGTATTGTGAATGGAATTTCTGGCCAAGGATGAAAACCGTGATCTGATTGCATATCTGTTTACAATAATATGCAAAAGTCTGATGGGTTAAAGGATTTACCTGAGGCCAGACTGACATCCATAAGATATTTAAGTATTTTGTTTTTAATTTAAACTTATTATTTGCACTTCTGCTAATGAAAGCATAACACATTTATGTTTTTTACAGTGTTTAAAATGATTTTTCTGTTAGAATATCTAGTTGTAAACTGCTGTTTGCTTACAAGACTAGCAAATGGAACTTCTGGATTTGAAGAATAAATTGCTTTAACAGCTGGTATAAGGATTGTACAGGATTAAGTAGAACAAATTTATTTTCAGCTATGTTTTTGCTATTCACTAGAAAAGTGCAGACAAACCTTGATTACCTTGTAGGCCTAAATACAATTTTGCTATTAACCTGGATTAGTGATTATACCAACCCCATTATTTATATAGTTTGTTGACATAGCATATTTTAAAAATAACTGGGTAAAAAAAGCACTGCAATTGATTTGCTTTTATAGGTGTTGACTACATTTCTAAATTGCACACAGAATATTACAATTATGGCCTGCATGTGATATAATAAGATCATGTGATATAATAAGATTATGGCTTAATGTGATAAGATGGAATTGGAGCACTTGAAAAACAAAAATTGTATTTAAAAACACAGTCAGTTTCTTTATTTCAACACACTCCTACTGCAATTGTCATTCCCTAGCCTCTGTGAACAACAAACAAGACGATGCTAAAGAGAAAACTCTGACAGTGATAAGACATTTTTAAGTCAGGGAACTGATTGTTACATGAAAGAATTAATAATTAATACATGAATTGAGCTTTAATACCTGAAACTGATTGTTCTCTTGGAGCCTGAGCCAAATCCCATTGATTTCGTAGGCTTTGGATCAGGCCCTTACCAGCATGTTAATACACCATGGTCTGCAAAGGTGACCTGTGAAGGAGAAAAAAAATGCATGTGCCCTCTTTTGCGTCTTTATCATATTTGAAGGAGAATCTGAAGTTTTCCTTGCCACCCCATCTGCTCCCAGGGAAAAACATTGTTTGTTCTTATAACCTGAGGAATATCAAGCTCTCTCGTTCCTGACCCTACTCTACCCCCCTCTCTTTTCTTTTTCTTTCCTTTTTTTTTTTGGCTGCACAACTTCTTGGAGAATCTGAGTGGGACCTTGTCCAAGTTTCAACAGAAAGGGCAGATTTTGAAAGCCTCAAAGTATCACAAAAATACTTTTCTCCTAAATGTTTGTCAGGGCTGAGTTAAATAGATGTTAACAAAAATATCCAAAGAGTTTTAAACAGCCTGATTACTTTTTTTCCCTTCTCAGCAGCTTAGATTTCACTTTATTGTGCTATCGTTATTCCACTAGTAATTCAGTACACACAGCAGTCAAGATCTGGTAATTCAAGTATTATAAAATCAAGCTAGCTAATAAAACATTGCAGGTTTATCTTATACATTACAAAGAACAGCAGATATTTCCCCCCATTACCTGTCACTTTTAATAAACTATCAGAATTAAATGCAGTGTAACTGATAGCTATTGAAATTCTGACAATTTCAATTTCATTACAATTTTTGTCAAATTTGTTTTTAAAATGCTGGCAGAGTTTTTGCTTCCTGTGCAACAAAACATATCTAGGCTATTGTCATCCATTTTTACACAATCACCAACCACCTACAATCCACGTATGAGCGATCTAGCTGGTTTAAGTAATTAAAAAAAAATCAGGTACTTTCAAGGGAGTACAACCAATAATTTTAGAGTTCCTAAATCTTAGTTTTGCCAGTGCAATGAGCACATTTACCTTATAGGACACTATTTAGCTGTGCTCCAATATGGCAATGTATCCTCTCTCTGTTTAAAAATTAAAAAACACTAGTTAAAGGCACTTGGACAGTAGTGGTTTTTAGATTCTATTTTGGTTTCAATCCATTAGATAGCAGCATGAAAGGGAGCGTTTGTAAAGTAAAAAAATGCTACACTGGTAATCTGATTTCAATAGGTTGCAAAGAAGAAGCCTGCATAAAAAGACAGCAGCAGCTAGGGTCACATGTGCTTTCCATTGCCTCCTGTAAAATGCCTTATTGACTCCTAAAGTGAAGCTTTTTGCATAAAATAGCCATATTAACTAGCATATTGAGACTGAGCATAATCTGGGAAAATGTTATATATTACATGTGCTTGCATGGTCTTTTGGAAAAAATGTTTAGAACCACAGAGCTGGGGCAGGAAAATGTATTCAAAATTATTCATTTATATATCATGGGTCAGGTGGTCAGATCCTCAGCTTGTGTGAATTGTCATAGCTCCATTGACACTGGCAGAAGCTCTGTCCCCAGCCCTTCAGGTATTTGAAAGGCCAAAATGAGCCCACTCCCCTTACTACTTTATCCAAAAGGGGTAAAAAGCATGAACAGTAATTTATAATTAAGTGTAAATTAAAGCCATCCCATTTTTCATCTTCATTTTAGGTCTGAATCAGTGACAATGTTAGGATTTCCTCAGAGATCTTTTCCACTTGGCTTAGCCAGAACACCTCACCAGTTCTGAGATAACACTTTATCCAAGATATCAGCTCTGGACTCATCACTGAGGTTTCATTATTGGCATTCAATCAAACTACACTTGAGTTGCTCAGACTCAAGTGTAGCAGGTAGGTACAGGGTATACCACACTTTCAATGTACATAATCATGAGTTAGCTTATATCTACTCTTTAATACTATTGGTTAATGTCATTTTATGATTGGTCTTCTAATTTTTGTACCAATCTCTGAACTGTACACAAGCTACAGAGTATGCTAGTAAGCAAAGCTGCAGCTGCAAGTTTATCACATGTTAACTCTCCTATTTCTTTATCTACTAACTACATGTTATTTACAAGGCCACTTTTGAGTTTATGCTTTGTCCAGCATTAACCTCTGTTTTCTTCTGTTCTGTTTTATTGTTGATGCAAGGCTTACGGGCAGGAGATTAGATGGGGAGATGGATGCACCAGATAGCTTTCAAGTAGATAGCATCTGCATGCACGGATAGCCTTTGCATTCCTAAAGCAAATATTACCCTGGGATTTAAATAGTGGCTAAGCATATGTATATATCCGTACTTCTAGCCTAGATAGCATCTTAATTAAGAGGTTAACTAAAAAAATTAAGAAAGGAAAGAACCCTCATGCTTTAGGGTAAAAGATAATTCACTGTGGGAGTTGGGAAGGAATTTTCTTTCCCTTAAAATAAGTTTAAATACAATAATAAAGGTTTTTATACTGTCCATTCATGCATCAGGTATCAGGCCACTGCTAGAGAACGGATGCTAAACTAGATTGATACCAGTCTATTTTAACATGGCAGAATCTGAAGTATACATGTGGCTATATTACCCTAATGTACTATGGTTCTACAGCAATATATAACACTGCAGAAACAATAGCTGCATCTTTGCAAAATAGTTTTCCCTCACTTCTGCCTCCATTCTATTCAGATGGAGTAGGTGGATGCATAGAATGATTACTTTCAATTCTGTTTGTTAGGTTAAGGAATAAAACACTAGTATGACTGAAGCTTATAACATGCCAGAGAGGCTGTATGAGACTTGAATACCCATGACCTACAGGGAAAGCAGCAATTCTCAGAAAGCAAATTGCCACAGTAAAAAGTAAAATACTGAATACTAACAAAATTGCTAATTAACAAGTCATGTCAACTTCCTTCAAGTTAGTTCTTCTCATCCTCAAGATAACACTTCACCAAGATTTATTAGCAGTATTCCTTTAAAACCATTGGAGGGCAGACTTGAACTGGAAGCTATTTTTGTTACTTTCAGTTACAGTAACTTAAAATACCAGTTAGCTCCTTGTGTTCATAGCTGACAGTACTCTCACCAGTTCTCCACTACTCTAATTATTCTGGTGCTTGATAAACCCCACTTTACAACTGCTGCTTTGACAAAAGGAGAGTGTTGGGCTATGTGTGTTTAAATAAAGATGTTAACGGGGGAGTGGGTGACTCACTGTATTAGCAGCCGAATATTATTCACAATAGAGAATCCACACAGTTTTCTTATTAATTATATATCTCAAAGCATTTTTACAGAGCAGGGCTATATCATTATCCCCATTTTACAGCTGGGGAAATGGGGACAGAGAGGTGACGTGACTTACCGGTTACCAGAATGCAAACGGCAGAGCCAGGAGTACAGCTGAGATCATCCAATTCCCATATGCTCTGTCCACTACGATGCTCTGTGCTTCTTTCCCAAGGAGTGAAAATTCCACATCATGAACAAGTCTTTCTAGGAAACCATACTTACAGCTTCTATTTTATGTCCCAATAGTAATTTGACCAACATACACAGCCACATATTTAAACTTTGAAAACATCACTTTATTTTTAAAAAAGAGAAACTGCAGTCAAGAAAGCTTTAGTGAAGAAATGATTGCCCATGCAGTCACTAACTTGTTTGAACAGTTGAATGATGAGCTAGTTTTTTTTGCATTAAAAAATAAAATCAAAATAGGAAAGAAAGAGGTGCCGCAAAAAACCCTAAAACATCTAGTATAATAACTTCAATGAACCTTTCAAAGAAGGGGAAAATATGTATATGGAATACAGACGTCAGTATTCAATCACTCCAAGGTAAAAAATAAAGTATTTCTTAGTGATAAGTTGAACTGTGCTGGCTGTAAATAAGTCATTGGTTTCTACACATCTAGGAAGACACATTCCTGTCGCGCCAGAAGATGGTTAAAAAATAACTACAGTAGCATTTGCTTTGGAAGAGCAGGTTGTGATATGCAAATTGTGAATTCCGTTTTAATGTTCTCCACATATGGATAACAAAAGAAAAAATAGTTGCCATGTCATTTTCATCTGGAACCCTGAGAATAAGCTTTGTGTGTCCTTGCAAAAAGAGGTGACTGTAAAAACTAAGCAGATACAGAAACGAGACTGTTCTTTAAAAAACACAATCTTGAAGTGTTTTGAAATAAGTCTTCCATTTAGTATTTTGTTCTTTATTTCTCATGATATAGCAGCGTGTTTGGGGTGGAAATAGAAACAGAGGAACATTTTGGCTATTGTGTTGAGTTTAGTCAACATTTTTATGCAAGTAATCTATACTCCATGAATGATGGGATAATTTTAAAACAGAGATTATGAGACTTTCAGACAGAGGGATTCTGTGGCTTCCCCTCTGAGTTTGTTTGTATAACAGTTTCTTTAATTTTATATTTTTTAGCATAAATAAAATACATAACGTGTCCAGTTATCACAAACAGTAAGGAAATTATCACCAGCAGCCCAAATTGTTGTGGTTGAGGAGCTAGAATAACCATAATGAAATGTACAAGGTCCATCAAGTAGTTCATAGAGCTCTGCACACCATTGACTATTCCACGCTCTGATTCTGGAATGTTCTCCTGAAGAAGCTGGGTCACAGTCAAGTCAAATGACCAAAGACCTGCAAGAGAACAGTAAAACTCATGTGCTGTAAATTATGCATGAATTTGTTATATGGATTGTATAATATTCAGGGGTGGCCAACCTGAGCTTGAGAAGGAGCCAGAATTTACCAATGTACATTGATAAAGAGCCACAGCAATACATCAGCCACATGGCCACCTTCTCCATATGTTCTCAATGGGCCTGAAGGCACAGCTGCCCATTGGGAAGATGATGGCTTCCTAGGCTGTGAGGAGGCAGATACACTCAATCCCATGCAGAACAAGAGAGTTCTACACTATTCCCAAAATGGCCACCAACTGAGGGCAGCTGTAGCTTTAGTCTTACTGAGAACAATAGAAGATGTCAGCCATTTTGAAAGAGGATAGTGCTTCATGGAAAGCTCTGAACTAAAGTAAATAATTGTATCCTTCAGCTTCTCATGAAAGAGAAATTTTCATTTATGCACAACAGGAAAAAATGACCACTAAATCATTTTATTTAATGAAAAGAGATCTGACACTAAATTTCCTAAAGGCCCCCTTTTCAATTAATTTTAATTCCTAATTACCCAATTTATTTGTAACTTCACGGAAAATTGTGTACTCAAAGAGTAAGTGCTGTAATTTGGGGGAGGAAATGCATATTTACCAGACAGGGTTGGATCCTTGCTAAATGTTCAAAACTCAACTCAACCTTAACTATAGAGTAGTTACCAATCCCCCATAATACATTTAGACTTTTATAAAACCAAAACAAAGTCAAAAAGACTGGTTACATAAATAAGAATAAATATGTAATAGAAGTACCAAATTTATATTTAAAAATGCACTAAACTTTCAAAAAACAACCACCCATGAATAGACTCACTGAATAATTCGACTGCACCAATGGTATTTAGTTCAGGAATACAAGGTAGGCTTGCTTGTTTTTATTTTTCTTCTCTTCTTTTAATTGCTGTGTGTAAACTTAGTGCATCAGTTTTAATGAGCACTAACACAATAGGTTAGAGCCAAGTATAGACTGAGAGCAGGCATGCAGGAACCACAGATACAATCTCCCTAGACTTCAGCACACAGCTATACTTAAATGCTAACCTAGAGTGGCTTTGCTATTGCATCATGGGCTGCTCTTGAACAGGTTGCCACTTTATACCAATTATAGTTTTGTGTATGAATACTAAATATGGCCCTGAAATGGGATTCCCTTTCTTCACTTGTGGATTAATAAAGATTTGAACCAAGACCTCCAGTGGTGACAGGCTAGCATGCTGAGTCACCTATTTCCTCCCCCCCCCCTTTGCCTTTTAAATTGGTTTACTAAAATAGGATTTATAGAAGTATAGTCTTTGTGATGCTACTTCTCCCCCATTTTTCTATTTCTGCAGCATACTTAGGATTCCATGAAAATGCTAAATTTAAGTCAGCTAACAATGCTATAAAAATAGCATGAAATGTCATTGTCATGTAGATCAGTGTTGTTCCTCTGAGCAGCCCTACCAACAATTACAGGGGGAAATCCTGGGAATGCAACAGAACTGTTTTAATAAAACACAGATATGCTAAAGGCAGTCAAACTGACCTGAAATCTTTGGTAAATGTCTATTAATGAAGACTCAAATGCATAAATGACATGTACTATCTGCATAAAATAGTTGAAGAACATGCTGAATTCGCATGTGCATGAGAGAAATAAAAATTACATTTTTATTGACAAGCAGTTCACGTAATCCTGGGTAACAGATAGTGAAGGAATATAGAAAGGCCTCTCCGTATGGATGCAGTATGAATACACAAAATGTACTCGTGACTGACTACACCCCTGTATTCAGCCCCTAGACTTTATTGTAATAACCTTTGTACAAAATATGCCTTGTGATAACATTTGAAAACTAATAACTCGCTGGTCAAGAATATGATGAAATATGTGTAGTAACATTATATGTAAAGTTATAAACATACGTTGAAATCAGGCCTAAAGTGTGTTTACCAGACTAGTCTGGAAAAACCAATTTCTCAAAGACATAGGACAAGTTCTTGCCTCTAGCCATGTGTCATCAAAATTGACGGGCCATAATTTGTCAAGTGGCTGTTCTTTGGCAAAGGAGGACGGCAGTAACAGAGCCATCTACATTTGAGCAAACAACAGCATGGAACCTCTCACCACGACACTCCATGACTCCACCCTCAGAGCAGGAAAGGGGTACTGGACTATAAACGGAGGGACAAAGCACCTCAAGCTTTCTTCCTCTCTCTCTCTCTTTCTCACACACACACACACCCTAAGATGACAAAAGAAAGAGACTTTGAACTTTGGTAGCAGATCCTAGCCTGAGAATTTGGTCAGGAATGTTACTGGAAATATGTGGTAAGGGACTTCACCTTGAGCCAAGTCTAGTTTGTTAAATTTTAGTACTAGAAAGTGTTTTATATTTATTTCTCTTGTAATCATTTCTGACTTGAATGTCTTATACTTGTACTCACTTAAAACCTATCTCTTTGTAGTTAAATAAATATGCTTTATTCCTTTATCAAAATTAATCCAGTGTTGTGTTAAACAGAGCTGTGTGAGTTACTCCATTTAAATAGCAAACTGTTGGAGATTGATTCTCTTAGAGCGGCAATGGACCTAAAATATCTGAACTATTCGGGAGAGGCTGGATAGTGCAAAACATACATTTTCAGGGGAAATTCAGGACTACAAGTGTGTTGGGGCCACCCAGCAACTGATAACTGAGACTGGTGGAAACCAGAGTGTGGCTGGCAGGATGCCGCTATACACAGAAACTCAGGGTGCGACCTGGATGCAGTTTCGCTACATGTGAGGGGCCTAGGTTGGGAGCTACAGCAGCAAAGCATTGTGAGGCACCATAGGTTGCAGGGATCACTGGTCTGGATTGCTCCCTGGAAGTACATAGTAGTAAAATCATGTTTATAAGGCAGCTCCCTGTAAGGCTGTTATGTTTACGAAAAATCCCTATACCCCAAATCAACTACTTCACATTCATATTTAAAAACAAGGTTCTGAATGATGGAGCAGAAATACAACTACAAGGCTCTGAAAATTTGTGCCTTCTGTGGCAAGGTGCTAAGCGTCCTTAATTAGGCCCTTGCTTTCCACAAGCCCTAGAATAAATTAATATGTTTATACCTATACAGTCATTAACTTGATGAAAAACAGGGCAATCTTTCTGAAAGTGATTTCATTCCAAATGGCATCTCTTTAGAAGCCTCAACTTCCCCTCCTCTCCTCCCCCCATTACAAACCTTTGTGGAATGGTGCTACTTGTGAGGAGATTCATATTAAATTATCTGAATTTTCTTACCTTAAATACTAATCACTAATTTTGCTACATACATATTTAAGCATACAGCAGTCTGCCACAACTGCTGTTGTACTTTCTGTGCTTTCATGTACAGGGATTTTTTTCACTGGCTTTAAGCCAATGGAACATCCATTTGCTCAAATGATTCTGTTCTTAAGATTAGATTAGAGATATTTTGTTTCTGGTTATTTCTGTTTCCAAGCCTGTTCTATATATTTGTACTACACCCTAATATTTATGAAGGTTGCTCTATTAGTAAATTAGTAGCAACAATATAGATATAGATATTTAAAAGCTAATGCATTACTACCATGTAAAAAGGAGGGATTGTCCAATGGTTAGGGTGCTAGCCTGGTACCTGGAGAGGATGGTTTGATTCCCTGGTGTGCCACAGATGTCTGAGGTGACCTTGGGCTAGTCCTTGTGTTTCAGTTCTCCATCTGTAAGGGTCAGCAGCACTTGATCCCAAGCCTGCAGACTCCCAGCTAACCAACATCCGCACATTGCCACCTAGGAGTAGCTGACCCCTGTGATCCACAATTTGCAGAGGCTGCCCACCTCGAGTGATCCAACTGACAGTTCTAGGAATCCCACATTGGCTCCTGTATCTTATAAAAGCCTCCAGGGCATGCCAAGAAATGTCCAGGCTATGGATCCCTTTCTAGCTGCCATGACTGCCCTGCTTCTGAACAGTCTCCAGGTACTTACTTTGGCTCTAACTTGGATTCTGCCTCCCAATCTACCCCCCCACCCCCCCACCCCCACACACAAACCCAATGCTAACTTTGATAGCTGGTATTGACCCTCGGCCTGACTCTTGACTCTGTCTCTCACCCTCAGCTTGACTCCTGACTCGGACTCTGGCTCTGACCATAAGCTCGACTCTGACCTCAGCTTCAGATTCAGACTCCTGCCACTAGTCCTGCCCAGAATCCTGACACCATCTCTAGAATGGGGATAACAGCACTTTCCCTATCTAACAGCGGTGTGGTGGGAATAAATATATTAGACTGATACGGTCAATACTATGATGATGTGGGCCGTATAGAACAGAGAGAGCATCACATCTGTGTTTTGTTCATAGAATATTTTACCCAGTGAAGCAACTCTGCACGTGCAGACTGCATGTATACTTACCAATTCTGGCTAGTATCACTCCTGAGAACAAGAGAATGATTGAAATATAGGATTCTGGGTGATCGCTCCCATGCACGCTGTCCAACAGCACTGTATTATTAGTCCAATGAATTGAAGAACGATCTGGCAGTATGGGTTGGTCGATGTTTCTTTGGAATGGGTAAATATGCAGCTGGTTCTTTTGCAGTGTCTCGTGGTTTAAGGAAGAGTTCTTACTTGTGAGAAGAGAGAAAATACCCAAGTCAAAAGGACTGCCAGGGGCAAAGACTGAAAACACACACAGCATTAAACAGCTTATATGGAGGAGGCTGGATACGACTCCTGTGACAGCCAAGCCATAATGCTTCCTTAGCTTAGTAAACAAAATTGTGCCCATTAGTCCTGAGAAGGCAGAAAGAGCCATGAGTATGCTGAGAAGAGAGCCACTGATGCCCTGCGTGTAGGCATACCCTGTAGTGATACAGTCAAAGCCAAGCACTGTGGTGTACAAGAAGGCTAAACCCAAGCCTGCTAAAAAGACAGACTGCCTGTAATACGCTTTCCAGCCATCTCTGCACGTACACAGCATCCTGTGCATTTTTCTGAAGCAAAGAGGCAGTTTTGTGACTGACTTGCGTTGCATTTCAGGGCTGGATTTCTGCTCTGTCGGTGCCTCTGGAATCCCAGGTTTGTTGATGAATTCAACAACAGCTGAGCAAATGGGAAGATCCCCTGTAAAATACCAGTCAGAAGGTTTTAATGGGTCTGGTGGCAACTGCTCCACTGTGCAGTAAGCTGCAATAAGAGTTCCTGCTTTCTTGGGAAGAGTGGACCCCAACTGATCGGTTCAAAGCAGCTGCTAGAAGGCAAAGATTAAAGGCATTTGAAAGCATCAAACAACAAAGGGATCAAAAGTGGCCCTGTTATTAATTGGCCCTGAATTACTTCATTTGACCTTTTCGGGTGCAGGCATACATAGCCTTTCATCTTGTCCAGAGAGCAGAGTGACAAATTGAATTGCAAGTCTTTCTCTACTGTGTCAGAAGCTACATTATGAAAAAAAGCTATTGACACTGTCTCTATATTGGTTAAGCCAAAATGTTTTAAAGAGGAACAAAACATCTTATACTAGTTTGGCTGTTTGCCACACACGTTCACACACACACACACAAAATAAAGTTAAAGTAAGGTAAGACAAATCAAGTTTTAATCACAACTAATGAACTTAAAGGGGAGCTTGATAAGCAAAAGGTTTCTGGCTCTGTTTCTACTCTTCTAGTTCAGACATTCAAAATGGCACCAGATCCAGTATGGGATTTATTGCACACACAAATAAGAAACATTGGCTGGAAACCCAATATCCAGTTCATCCTTATCTATATTTCAAGCTTAGAAAAAAAGAATGGTGTTTCAATACAGCTACAAAATAAAGATTTGAATGTAAATTAAATACATCTCTGATGTATCATGGTTAAATTCATTGTGCATATTTTGGAAGATATTTAGAAGTTTAAGTTTCTTAAGATTGTTTTTAAGTGCCGTTATTGGAGCTAACTGTGATGACTATGGTCTAATAAGCTGAGGAGAAGACTAGGACCCAGAACTCTTGAGTTATAATTTGCTAATACTGAGTACCTGGGTAAATTACTTACGTGTCTCTCAGATTTCCCATTTATAGAAGTGAGACAATACTATTTTCAAACTTTTATGAGGATTTGACATTTAGTTCTTACCAAGAATTTTGAAGGGGTGCAGAGCACTACAACTGCTACTGTAGTATACATGCAGTTTTACTTGCCCCTCAAAGGTATTTCACTTTTTAAAAGGCACACAATACTTTTTTCTATGAAAGAATGACAGTTTTCAGAAAACGTTAATTATTCTCATATTTATAATTAGTTTCAATTACCTCCAGCTAATTCCATGTAAGTGATCATATCATCCATCAAGAGTTTAATTACTGTTCATGTTTGTAGAGTACTTTGAAAATGTAAGTGCTAAGTGCTAATTACCCTGTGTCTGAGAAAAATGATTGTAAAAATATCATTGCGGGGCTCATATTTCAGTGCATAAATATATATCGTATATGTCATACAAAAATAACTATATTAAAAGAATATTAAGGATGGCACTCAGAAGTTAGGAAATGCCAGAATTAATGCTTTCAGTGCAACCTTAAATCAATACCCTTGTGCATATGCATTTTGATAGTCTTTCATTACACAATCACATACTATTTTTTCCACAAGATCCAGGACCTTTTTCAATAAATGGGCGTTTACTCGATATTTCTTTTTATCCTCCTCATTCAATGTGTGGTCCAAGGACTTAACACATATCATCCAAATGCTACACGGAATACACAATTATTAATTCCCTCGTGGATGTTTCTAGAGTGCGCTCACCATAGTACCGAGTGCTCCACAAACATTAATTCATTTATCTTCACAACAACCCTGTGCGATTAGGAGGTATTATTATCCTCCTTTTACCTGATGGGGAACGGAGACACAATGAGATCAAGGCCAAAATTGTCTAGAGTATCCACTATTTTGGGTGTCCAACTTGAAACAACTGGGTCATGATTTTTCAGAGTCCTTAGCATTTTCTGTCACTTTAACATATTCAAAGCATAGACTCAATTGATTTCCGTTGCAGTGGTGAATGCTGAGCACTTCTGCAAAGCTGGTCTCAGGTGTTGGGCATCCAGAAAATTAGGAACACACAGTTAGTGGTCACCTGTGAACATTTTGACTTAGGTGATTTGGCCAGCATGCACAGGAACTCTGGGGCAGAGGTAGGGATAGAATCCACTTCTCCAAGTTCTTCACTTGTCTTAACCAAGGCGGGGTGGGAACAGGGCCAGCGACAGAAATTTTGGGGCCCCATATGCTGATCATTTGTGGGGCCCCCCTGGCCGGTCTCCAGCCGCCCGCGGGCCCACCCCCCGGCCGGTCTCCCGCCGCCCGCGGGCTCCCCCCCGGCCCTGTTCTGACCGCGCAAGGGGCACGGTGCCCCCCGCCAGCGTGACTGGCTTGCTCCCTGGCGCCCGCTAATGCTGCTGGGCGGGGAGGATGGAGCCCGGCAGCCCCCGCCCCAGGCAGAGGCAGGACACGCTCCCCTCCCCCCGCATGCGCTCTCCCCCTCTGGGCGCGCAGAGCCGCTGTGCGCTGGGGCTCCGCGTGGCCCGGCCGGGAGAAGCAAAGGGGGGCGGGGGAGGCTGCTGGGGGCCGGGGGAGGGGGCTGACGAGCGCTGCAGCGGCTGCCCGGAGCTGGGCCTTGCTGTGCAGGCCCGGCGACAAGGGGGTACAGCTGCGTACCGGGCCCGCCCCGGATTTCAGGGGCCCCCCTGAAGTCCGGGGCCCGGTACAGTTGTCCCCCTTGTCCCCCCCTGTCGCCGGCCCTGGGTGAGACTGGAAGCTGTGTGTTGGGTGTGGATAGAAGCAGAGGGGACAGTGAACAACTGCCCGGGGATGGGCAATCAGATAGCGAAGACCATGCTTTCTTCTGAAAATCCCTGCCTCATTCACTATCATACCTTCCCAGTTCTGCAATACACGAGACAAGGGTCCTACAGACAACAGTCTCCTGCATACACAGCCCTGATGCTTCCCCAAAGCACCATCTGCACTGAATGAGACGGAGATCCCCATGGGAAAAACTAATAGGTAATCATGTCACTACAGACTGTATCATAATGCCTACGCACGAGACAGTCAAATTACGATTGCCCAGGTAACTTTAATTCTGGCATTTCCTAATGTGTGCTCCACCATACAACCTTGGCATGCTGTTAATGTAGTTTCTTCTTCAATGTAATGTCTGGAACCTAAGTAAAAAGTGAAAACACTGAACATGTGTGCTATCATGTGGAAGCACACTGACCCCACCTCCACCCCAACTTGGATCAGCAGCATGATTTGAACCACTAGACCCACTGCATGGACCTCTACTTCTATCCAATCTCCCCACCCTTTCCCTGGCTCCTCCCTGATCACCCTCTGTTCCTATCTAACTGCCCACCCCTCTGACTCCTGTTCGCCTCCCCTCTGCTCCTATTCAACCCCCATTCCTGGATCCCATCCACCTCCTCCGCTATTCCTACCATCCACCTCGCACATAGACATGTCTGTCCTTATGCAAAAACACTCATGGATGGCTAGTATGTTCTCATTAGTATAGTCACCAGAGAGTGTGTCTACACTACAGTGGCTACAGCAGCACAGCTATGGCACTGCAGCTGTGCCTCTGTAGTGTGGACACTTCCGATATTGCCAGAAAGGGTTTTTCTGGCAAGGTAGTTAATCCACCTTTCCAAGAGGCACTGACTCCTGGGTGCTCCCACCCTGTATCACCCATGGGAAAAAAAACGGTGGGTGGTTGGCATCCGCCGGGAGCCTATCAGTGCCTACCACTCCCCGCAGCACCTCCCACCCACTAGCATCCTAACCAATCAGTGCCGCCCCCTCTCCCCAGCGCCTTCCGCCCACCATGATCAGCTGTTATGCGACATGCAGGAGGTACTGGGGGAAAGAGCGAGGTCTGGGAGCATTTGGGGGAGGGGTGGAATATGGCAGGAAGAGGCAGGGTTAGGGTCTGGGAGGAAGGGGTGGAGTAGGGGGGAACCTTAGCTAAAAACTCCGTGGCTGTGGAGGAGGTAGCTAGGTCAATGGAAGAATTATTCTGTCAACCGAGCCACATCTAGTAGATTGATCTAACTTCTGCAGTCAGGGTATGACATTTTTCACAGCCCTGAGCTATGTAGCCATCTTGATCTAAAACGGCGGTTCTCAAACTTTCCCCTGCCGCGACCCATTTTTACTTTTCTTCACTGCTCCGCGGACCCTTGTATGTCCACCGAAAAGCTGCTGAATTGATTACTTCTGCATTCAGCGGCTATTTTCGGCGGACAAGCCGAGCGCTCCCGAAATATCTTGGTATGTCCGCCGAAAAGCCGCCGAATGCAGAAGTAATTAATTTGGCGGTTTTTCAGCAGCGCCAGGAGCTTGCAACCCCTTGGGAGGCAGCTGGCGAACCCCTGAGAGGTTGCAACCCCCAGTTTGAGAACCCCCAATCTAAAAGGTAGACTGGGCTGATTTTTCACACCCCTGAGCCAGCAAGTTAGAGTGCTATAAAATGTAAGTGTAGACATACCCTAAGGCTTGATCTTCACAACAGAGTTAGGTCAATATAAAACAGCTTATGTTGACCTATGTCAGTGCCTACACTACAGACTTGCTCCCACTGACACTACTGCACCCACATAATAACTCCACCTCCACAAGAGGTGTAGGGCTTATCGCAGTGCAGTTAGGGTGATGCAGTGTCTGTGCAGACACTGCATTTCTTACATCAGCCGTGGGGATCTTGTCAATTTCATGGCTGGAGTCATGAAATTGATGAAAAAGCTAGCTCCCCCGCTCTGCTGCAGCTGGGTTTTTGCTCCAAGCTGGCTCCCAGCTTGGGCCACAGCCCAAGCTCTCTACTGGGAAACCTGCTTCCCCTGTGGTCCTAGATCCCCGTTGGGAACAATGCAGCTCACTGGACTCCAGGTACAGATCTCCCTACCAGAGGTGAGAAACCCCAGGTGACTTCCCCCCACTCCCATCTGGGAGTAGGGAGGTGAGAAGCCCAGGGTCAGCTGGAATCCTAGTGGGGATCAGCGTGGAGCTGATCCCTGGTTCTCAGCCCCCACATTGCCCCTCTTCAGTGGGTGGAAGCACTCTTCAGTGGGTGGTCACCCTAGAAGAGGCGGAGCCTCATGGAAAGGGTGGAGTTGGGGCAGGGCAGCAGGGGGAGCGTGTCACTGATGCAGCCCTCAGGCCAGTGTACTAGTCCTCATGTGGCCCTCCTGGTGATTCAAGTTTGAGATCCCTGAGCTAGCGAGAGTGCTTTTGGGTTGGGTGTTGGCTAAAGAGACTTGAACTTTGTAAGTTAAAAAAACTGATCCTTTTGTTACTTGATTCCTTCTGCGTTCAGAGACACAGGACTTTGTATATAAACAGAACTGCATACCTATCACCAATTTCTCCCTCCAACTAGAACATCTGAAGGGCCTCAAACTTTTATGAGTGGTTCAGGTCAAAAATGGGCAACAGTACTAATGCATAATTTGCATTGTCATTAGTAGGAGATGGCCATGTACAAATGAGACAGGAAATGAGCCGATGGAGAACCACTAAAACAGGAAGATGGTCACTGGGGATACAATACTCTTTTAAAGAGAGTAGCAAAAACAAACTGAGTATTAGGGATTACATGCATTAAAACCATTCTTCACGGACTTCTTTTCTTTTAGCATCTTGAATTGCTATGACAACCATCATTCTAAATGAGTATCTGACATACTCATTCAGTGACATGCTTCAGGATAGTGCTCTATACCAAGGAGCACATAATGCAGACAGATGGATTTATTAAACTGTCTTTAAATCTGCCTGGCAAGGTATTAAACAATGGAGGCTCTGCTATTCTCACACTCACCAGAGATTTCAGTCAATAACTCCCTCTTAACACCATTGCGAGTTGTGTATGTAAATCACCCTAGTACATGGATTTGGAGAATTGACCACTGCATATTTGCTACTTGGCTTTTCTCTTTTCTTTTGATAGTAATGCTATTATCTTCATACAGTTCTTGTGGACTGACACGTTGGATTCTCTATAATACTCCAATTATTTGATGTGTAATTCAACATTTTGGATGCAAGCCTGTATTTCAATGGTAATACAGTTTTAAAATGTTGGTGGGAGGCTGTTCTCTTATTGAACACTACTTACCTGGCACATTTGTAAGTTCCACTTGTCTTTCTATAACATATTCTCCTGCATTCTGTTGAGGTTTTACAGCCAAAGGAGGCACTAGTTGATACACCCTGGATAGGAATATAAATTCTACCAGAAGAGAGATCAAGTTCCATCCAAGAATAAATCCACAGCCAATGACATTAGAGGCCCAGGTCATAACCTGCCCCACAGACAGAGGAGCGAAGATATTTATGACTTGATCCATTCTTCTTATAGCTGCATTCATTCCTAGACATGGTGTAAAGACAGAATGCATTTCACTCTACATACATATGTACACACGCATGCATCAGTACTGATGTGGTTCCACCCTTTGTTTGCCTAATAACACTAAAGCTCTATAGAAAAGGATTGTCTCATACTGTATGCTTATACAGCATCTCACCCGATGGAGTCCAAGTTTCACTCACAGCCTGTAAGTGCTACTGTGATACAATTAATAATATTAATAATGAGCACTTAAGTTATTCAAAAGGAGCAAGATGTTTTACAGATGACCACATGAAAAATACAGTTATTGGGTGGTAGAGAGGACAGATAAAGAGGTGCTCATGAAAGCCAGCGACTAATAACAGTGGTTTGAGTCAGGGAGAGCACGGAGAGACATATACGCTTCCTTGCTCAACTTTGGCAGTGCACTTTAATCTTGATTTACAAGAACCCTGCCTAACCTAGATCTATGATGCTGTCATAGAGAGACTTTCAAGGGAACCGAATTGCAATACGTGGTGGTGGTGGTGTGAGGTACACAGGGAGAGACTTGGATATGCCCTTTCACCTATGATTTGTGCCAGGGTTTGAATGAGGTCTCCCAAAGCAGAAGACAAGTGTAACCAACCTATTGTGCCATGTACGCTCCTGTCTAAAAGGATGTTGTCAAGTTTCAGTATTGCTTCACCTGAAATAACCTTGCTACTTTTACTTGTTAATAAAAGCTCATTACTAATAAGCACAGTCCTATTTTTTTTAATCTGATCAACCAGAAATTGGTGATAAACTGAAATCTTTGTCACCTATACGCAACAAGGCTTTCCCCTGAGAGGATTGAACATTAGATAATGCTTTGAACACAGCTCTGTTTAAATCTTCTTCGACTCTTATTAAGGAATGAGATTAGAAATGTGTTTCTAAATAAATATGGAACCATGTTTCTTCTATTAAATAAAAAAAAAAGCTTTGAATATAGTCTGTATCTAGCTCACCAGCCAGTTGGCCTCTGTTATCACCTGTGATGACCACAATCCAGTCTTTCTGTATGGTGATCGTCAGCGCTGTGCTTGCCAGGTTTGCCAGGTCGGCTAAGATGATTACCACTGCATAACAGAACACCTTGTTGGAAGTGAATAAAAACCAGAGGTTGGAATCCAAGAATCAAGGTTACTCAGCAATTGCTGGCTGGAACATTACGCAAAGTCTCACTAAAGATGGAAGCTTGCAGAGACAGGTTAAGTTTGCCACAGGAGTGAGCAAATTTTTGTTAGTTTGAGCAGCAAAAGCGCCTTTTCCATTAAAGCTATGAGCCAGATTCTGTTTTTAGTTAAACCTCCCAAAAGCCAGGATGACCCCGTTGCTTTCAGTAGAGTTGCTCTAGATTTAAAGGGGTCAATGAAAGCAGAATTTGTCCCTAAACCTGCTAATCTTCTGCCATTATATTGAGAGGTGACTGTACAGAATTTGGAAACATCTGTTCCATGCCTTAAACTCACAACCCAGGGTGCAAGAGGAGGATGGCAAAATGGAGGGAGAGGAAGAGCTGCTTCACTGGCTGTCATGGGATCCACTCTGTGAGGACACCCTGTGACTGACTATACCGGCTTCCTGGCAGTTTTGCTGGTGGTGCTGTGTACAGCAGCCACAGCACAGAGGAGATTCTGGCCCCGGGTCAGTCTCTAAGATTAAAGCAAATACTTTGCATGCATTATTAACCGACAGAAAGAACCCAAGGCGAAAATATTCAAAGTCTAATTTATCTGTGAAAGAAACAGGTCACTAGACACTTACAGTAAACCAGCCGTGCCACATTTGCTCAATCTCGGTTTTGTAAGAGAATACCAACATCAGCACTACGCAGCAGGCAGTGACAGAGGAGTTCTGAATGAACAGCGATGCATGAGCAACTGCAAAAGGAAACAGCTCTTGGTCTGATACAGATCTACTCAGTTTTAAAGGAATCTCACAAATTCTGTCACTCAATCCTAACACTCTGACAAAACCCCAGCAGCCACCTGGACAGACTTTTCTAAACAGAATTTTTTCAGCTTTGTATGGAAGACAAAGAATGACCCCTCCTGCTCACGACAGAACAGAAATTCTATTTTCTGACCAGAGCCAATTATGAGGAACATGATTTAACCTCATGTAAATTCTGAGAGGCATGATCTAGCAAGGAACTCTTACTCCCAGCTTGTCTTCTGTGGCCTTGGGGAAGTCGCATTGGCCTTAGGCTTTTATATCACTTAGGCACTATTTTACCCTTAATCTCTCTTTCTCAGTTTCTCTATTCGATTTAGATGATAAAATGCTTCCCTCCTTCATAGGAAACGGTGTGAGAAATTATTAATATTTTTAAAGCACTCTGAAGATTAGTATTATAAGCATAGATAGTAATTATATTCAGGAGTTTGTATCTCCTAGTTAGGAATATCAAAATCAGCACAGACTATTTTACCTTTATTTCTTGGTTTTCTATCAATCCAATCTCCAATTAAGGCCCCAAACATTAGTACAGAGCCAGCCACCACTAACCCAAAAACAGCTGTTAGAAGGAGATTATGTCCATACAATTCGATCAGGAATACAGACATGGCAAAGTGCCACATTCGATCTCCCTGAAAAATAGGAGACAAAAGTTTATTGTTATTTTAGCCTCACAAAATAAGGCAATGCCGTGGACTAAATAAATGCAAATACAGAAAATGGGGCAGTCTGGATACGGAAGATTTAAATTTGATCCATTTCTAAATATCTTTTTCCAGATATTACTACAGTGCTTCCAGAAATACAAATGCTTCTCAAACCAGGCTTCCCTTGATCATTTACAAGGCAATAATTTTATCTGAGCTTATCTTACCCATATAGAAAGTGCACAGCTTGCATAAACCAGAAATCTTGGGCCCACGAGGTAGCTCAGCATTGCATCTGAAACACATACACAGGAACCAAATAAACTAGAAAGTAAATTTTGAATGTAGACGTGTGGATTTGTGTGTGATTGATGTGGCTGGTGCTGGATAGCAAGTGAAAAAGTGTACCTCACCCCACGGAAGGTACAGTCTCATTCTCCACGTTCACAGACAAAAGGGATGAAATTCTGCCCTCATGGAAGTCAAAGGCAAAACTCTTATTGATTTCACTGTGGCCAAGATATCATCCAAGATATCCCAAGATGGAAATCAGAACAACACCTCTCAATTCTCACAAGCGGGAACACTGTTGCACAAAACACTACATCAGAACATTAAACTGGATAAACAAAAGACCTCTCCAGTGACGGAGCAAAGCAGAGGGGTCACTAAATGAGGTCATGCTGGCCCAAATCAGTTAAAATGGAAAGTGACGTTCTTCTTTTCACCATAGGAGCTTTTTCCAGCTAATCTCAATAAAGTAAATTACACACTGTGTGTTGTGCTTTCAGAGACGCTCTTGGCTGTAAGACCCATGGGATTAATTGGTAATTCTGAAACTTAACATCAAAGGGCCTCATTTAAAGGTAGGCTGTGCCAAGCCTCTAATTTGCACCCACAATATTGCCCTCTCAATTAATGCGAGATGCTGGCATTTTGACATCTCTTCTAGTTCCCCGATTTGCAGGGACAGAGGAGAAGATGCTTGTTTAAATTCTGTATTTTCTCCTGCAGTTCACGATGTCTGGGATTTTGTACCCACAATCAACTAACGGCCCAAACTCCGAAGCCATTTTTAAAAAATGAAGTCTTTTATACTCATTTTCAAGGAAATAGTAGGTATCATTGTGCAGCTTTTATTCTAATTGACCATCAAATTGATCAGTCTAAGGAACTGTATCCCTTATTTTTAGTCTGGTTAACAATATAGTGCCCGATTCTCCATTGTGTGGCCTGCTGTGCAGTCATTGGTGCTAGATGGGGATATAATCTTGTCATTCTGATTTGGTAGTGTTTCATACCAATGTCTACAAGTAGAAATGCCCACATGAGGTGCAAGGCAATGGAGTATCAGGCCCTTACTGATTCAGTATCTTCCCTATGGCCTATTTATGTGTTTTAATCTTCTGTATCAGCTGTACTCTCTATAAAGCTCAGTCTCTAAAAAGTGCTGCCATAGTCTCCAGCAGTGGTTGTAGTTAGAGGGGGTGACTGAGTTCTGCTTCGCGTGCCTGGAACTCTGACTTCATTTTCACATTTAGTTGTCACAGCTGTAGCCCCCACACATCGTCCTTCTGACCTGAAACTGCATCACGAGAGGCAGAATAGTCATGTGCATGAAAACAGTGGAAGAGCACATTTGGAAGACAGATTCAGTTGCTAAGCAGCATTTAAGTCAGGGCGTCCTTTCATATTGCTGAATTAAGAACAAATATCTGAGAAGAGCATCTGTCTTACACAATTCTGCAGTGTTCAGTGGACAGACAAAATTGCATAGAGTGCTGATTAATTTAAAGTGGCAGAGAGATTACTTCAGTTCAGGAACAGGGCTAGCTAAAATGACATGACAAGCTGATAATGTTCAGCAGAATTACAGCTGGCAACAGTCATTGTCATCTCTTTGGGAGATTTACCAATAAATCTGTTCTCTCTGCTGATGGGTGTTTCTGTCCATATTCTCGGACTTCCAGAGTCTTTTAGGTCTTCTGAGTCTTCTGCCATTCTTTCTTACTGCAAATAAAGGTTGCACACATTGAAAATATATGCAAATTGCAACTACCCTGGCATGAAGTGTGGGACACCAGGTCTAATTTCAATAGAAATCAGATCTGCCAATTGTCTGAATGAAGACTATGTTATGCCTTTAAAGAAGTCATCCTTTAAATTATAGATGTGAACTTTTTGCTTTCAACTATAGCCAGATTATCAACAAATGGACATGTACTAATAAATACTTTTTGTCTAAGTGCAAATTATATATGACTAAATAAATATCTGCACACTGTAATTAACTGTTCTAACTTACCACAAATAGGAAATAGTCTGTTTATACTAAGTGAGCCTGACTTCTTTTCAGCCCTGCAGTAGATGACTGTTAAACATTTCCACATTAGCATACATTTTAAAAAAAATCTTTCCATTCTCCTATAGCATATAGTTACTATAATCTATGCAAATTAAATATGAAGGGAAAACTATCATTTCATGTATATAATCCATGAGCACTCAAAAAGTTAGGTATTTTCACTTCTATTCACCAGCTAACATGCTGTAGAAATCAGCTGCAACCAACCCTTATACATTTATTTTACTTACCATGCATAAACAGCAGGATCAAAATTTTCATGTGCTCTAGCTTTATTGTTTAGTTGATTCAGTCACTTGCTGTACGATGCTATGGAAAAATGATTTTTTTTAAAAAAAAAGGAAGAGCTCAGTTTATGAAACTTACACGTACACTTGCTAACATGGACAGCATTGTGTGAAAAATGCTGGAGGTGCAACTGTTTCATGTTTGTTGTCAAAAGAAAAGCCAGCAGTTTCTGTCACATGTGACAAGCGAATACAATGTGCTTTTCTAGGGGTCATTCGGTGCTATGTAAATTAGTCCACTGGGAAAAGGCTAATCCAGGGAGTGCCCTGCATCTCCTGTCTGGCATGGAAAATGGCAGAAAGGCAAAGCCTCACTAACACAGATGCTGACTGCTTTATTTGCCCCAAGCATTTTGATTTACATGTCAGAACAGTGCAGATATTAGGGGCTTGACTTCAATGGGGCTATGATAATGTACTCTAGTCCCCATGTGCTGTATTCTTCAGTGAAGTCTCAGGAGGGAATACATGCTGTTTTAAACATTGCAATACTGGCTATGTGTTGTCCCTTTAGAGAAGATGCTCTTGGCTGTAAGAGGAGTATCATGCAACTCAAAGCATCATGTGACTGATTTTTATCTGATCACATAAGCAGAGAGATTTGATGGTTTGCTGCAGGCTTGTGCATCACTTTCACTTGAATCCCCATGCTTAGACTGCTGTTTATCAATCTTATGGGATGTTCTTTACAAAAGATTCACCAAAAAACCTGAACAAAAATCTCAGATGACTTTCGTAGGACGCTGGGAATTCACCAGCAGTTGCCAAACTGCACTGTCATTTTGTGAGATGTTTGTGGAATTTCCTCAGTAGTTAGTTGCAGAGGATTTTTCATACCTGTCCATTCATTTTTGTGTGTCTAACTTGAGACACCCAAGGCCTGATTTTCAGAGTTGGGGAGCACCTGCAGCTCCCGCTAACTTCAACAACTCTGGTAACTAGACACACATCTCAGGTTAGGCACCCAAAAGCAGAAGCAGGCAAAATGAAAATGTGTAAAAGCAAAGATGTATCTGTATTATTGGGGAGTGCAGTGGCTATAGAAGGGCTCACTCACAGTAGAACAGTGGTTCTCAACCGGGGGGATGCGTTCCCCTGGGGGTACACATGTCTTCCAGGAGGTACATCAATTCATCTAGATATTTGCCCAGCTTTACAACAAGCTACATAAAAAGCGCTAGTGAAGTCAGCACAAACTAAAATTTCAAACAATGACTTGTTTATACTGTCTGTCACGGGGCGCACACTCACCCCCGCGGCACCTCCCGCTGGTCGTCTGGGGAATCAGCTCCTTCAGTGTCCAGAGCGCCCTCCGCAAGTTGATGCCCCGCTCCTTTGCGGGCTCCGTGTCCCTCCCGGACCCCGGTGCCCTCCGACTGTGGGTGCTGCACCCCTGCAGTACCCCCTTTGGTGTGAGGGTCTCCCCTCCCCGGGGGAACCCTCTATCCCCACCTCACCTCAGAGTGTGCCACTATCAGTCACCACTTGCCCCCGCTCACTGGGGCGGACTGCAGTATCTTGGCTTCTCATCACAGGCAAGGAGGGTTGGCCTGCTGCTGCTATCTCCAGCCCTAGGCTGCCCCCTGCAACCCTGGTACTCCTGGGCCGGTCCTTGTGTCAGGCCCGGAGGCCTGGGGCTCTTGGCTAGAGCCTGCCCAGCTCCCTCTGCCCTGCCCTAACCCAGGTACCTGGCTCAAGCTCCTGCAGTCAGGCCTGTCTTCCTCTAGAAGCAGAGGAGACTGTTCTCCTTTAGGCCCCTTCCTCCCAGCCTTTATACAGGCCTGTGTTTGGGGCGTGGCCATCCAGCTGGGCCTAATGCCCAATCAGGCCTGAAAAGCCTGCTGGCTCCCAGCCTTAACCCCCCTCCTTGGGCTATTTCAAACCCCTCTTTGGGCTTTTCCAAGCCCCTTCCGGTAGGGGGCGGGTGGTCACCCCGCCACACTGTCTATATACTAGACACTGAAATATAAGTACAATATTTATATTCCAATTGATTTATTTGATAATTGTATGGTAAAAAGGAGAAAATAGATAATTTTTCAGTCCTGATGTGCTGTGACACTTTATTTTTGCATTTGATTTTGTAAGCAAGTAGTTTTTAAATGAGGTGTGTAGTGAGAGGAAGATTACTGTGACGGCAATCGGTAGGGGGCGCAGTTATGCTTCTAAGTCGCCTTCAGGGAACGGCATAATTAAGGTTATCAGCATGGGAAAGGCCTTGTGTTCCTGTTATCTCATGTGTGTGTGTGAGAACAGCTTCTCAGCTGTGTGAGCTGTTTACCCCGTTTGCGTGAGAATGAGTGTATATGAAATTAGATGCAATGCAAAATAAGGCAGGAGAGCGTGTAACCAATAAGTGCTGGACAGCATGTAATCAATCAGTAAGTGCTTGCTTGCTGCTTGCTATTCATGAGATATGTGTATGTATGAGATGCAAATGTGTGGGTGTATTTAAGCCCACATTTGAGGTCGCCCCCCCCCCCGGGCTTCTT
This sequence comes from Sternotherus odoratus, assembly GCA_032164245.1. Lineage (NCBI taxonomy): Eukaryota > Metazoa > Chordata > Testudines > Kinosternidae > Sternotherus > Sternotherus odoratus. The sequence continues at coordinate 173,995,824 of JAVMKO010000002.1, read as the reverse complement.
CCCTGGGCATTGCTTGGATGTGCCAGGTCCCCCATCAGTGACAGCCTGCAGCTGGGGCCCCCAGGCGTTCTGATGTCACTACCTTCAATAAACTCATCACTTTCCATCTAGTCACTGTGTGTGAGACTCGTCTCTACGGGACGCCCGAGGGTACCCTGAGACAAGGTGAAACTTGGGGGTATGCAAGACATATCAGACCTCTTATGGGGTACAGTAGTCTGGGAAGGTTGAGAGACACAGCAGCACAGCAAGACAGACAGGGTCTTCCAACAATGCTAAGAAATTCCATTAGGTTTGGCCAAAGCACCTGGGAAAGTGAGTGCGATGTGACAGTCAAAGGCAGAGAGGAGACTGAGCACTTACAGCCGAATTCACTGTATTGTAGTTCTGTTTGGAAGAGGGAGACAATGTCCCTGTCTTCATTGGGCTGAGAACAATGTTAGCAGAACCACTTTAAAGGAGGTGTTTGAGCAGGTTCACACTAACTTGATTTTAACAATTTAGTTGAACTTTTAAGTGGGACACTAGAGAAAGAACAGTTACTCACCTTTCGTAACGTTTGTTCTTCGAGATGTGTTGCTCATGTCCATTCCCATATGTGTGTGCGCGCCGCGCATGCACGATTCCGGAAAGCTTTCTCCCTAGCGGTACCCGTAGGGTCGGCAGGGGCGACCCCTGGAGTGGCGCCGATATGGCGATGTATATATGCCCCTGCCGACCCACCCCCCGCTCAGTTCCTTCTTGCCGGTACTCCGACAGAGGGGAGGCGGGAGGGATTCGGAATGGACATGAGCAACACATCTCGAAGAACAAACGTTACGAAAGGTGAGTAACTGTTCTTTCTTCTTCGAGTGCTTGCTCATGTCCATTCCCATATGTGACTTACGAGCAGTTATCTGGGAGGAGGGAGAGGAGTACCTTGAGTTCCTACTGACAGGACCGCTTGACCCACAGCGGCGTCCTCCCTCGACTGCTGCACGATGGCGTAGTGCGAAGTAAAGGTGTGTACCGATGACCACGTCGCTGCTCTACAGATGTCTACGACGGGAATGTGCGCCAGGAATGCTATTGATGCTGCCTGGGCCCTGGTCGAATGCGCTGTCAACGCTGGGGGAGTAGCATTGGAAAGGTTATAGCAAAGCTTAATACAAGATGTAATCCAAGCTGAGAGGCGCTGGGTGGAAATTGGTGATCCTTTCATCCTTTCTGCCACTGAAATAAAAAGCTGTGGAGATTTACGAAAAGGCTTAGTTCTTTCTATATAAAATGCTAACGCTCTTTTAACATCCAAGTAATGAAGCATTCTTTCCCTATTATTGGAGTGGGGTCTGGGGAAGAATACTGGTAAAAATAAATCCTGGTTTAAATGAAATGGGGAGACCACCTTGGGGAGAAAAGCCGGGTGCGGGCGTAACTGAACCTTATCCTTATGGAAGACAGTGTAGGGTGGTTCTGAAGTTAGTGCCCTAAGCTCAGACACCCTACGGGCGGAAGTAATCGCTACCAAGAAGGCGGTCTTCCAAGAAAGATAAGACAGTGGGCAAGAGGCCATAGGTTCGAAGGGAGGCCTCATTAATGCAGTTAGGACCAGGTTAAGATCCCAAGGGGCCACCGGCTGACGGACCTGGGGGTGCAACCTTTCTAATCCCTTAAGAAACCTAAGAACTAAGGGGTTGCTAAAAACTGTGGTGTCCCCAAAACCTGGGTGGAGGGCTGATATAGCCGCCAGGTGTACTCTGACAGTGGAAAGAGATAATCCCTGTTGCTTTAGCTCAAGGAGGTAATCTAGGATATTGGGGAGTGACGAGGAGAGGGGGTCCCTTCCCTTCCCCTGAGACCATAGCGAAAAGCGCTTCCACTTGGCCGTATATGCTGCCCTTGTGGATGGTTTCCTGCTACCCAAAAGGACTTCCCTGACAGCGTCCGAGCACTGGAGCTCGACAGGGTTTAGCCACGGATACTCCACGCCGTGAGGTGGAGAGACTGTAGGTTGGGATGCAACATCCTGCCGTGGTCCTGTGATATCAGGGTCTGCGACAGGGGGAGAGTGAATGGGCTCGTTACACACATGGACATCAGCACGGTGTACCAATGCTGACGGGGCCACGCCGGTGCTATAAGGATAAGGGATGCTCTGTCTTGTCTCACCTTGAGCAGGACTTTGTGAATGAGAGGGAACGGGGGAAACGCATACATTAGACCGCCCTTCCACGATACCTGAAACGCATCCCCCTCTGACCCTGGACTCAGGTTGAGGAGGGAGCAGAACCTGTGGCATTTCCTGTTGGCCTTTGTGGCAAACAGATCTAGGAGGGGAAATCCCCACCTTAGGAAAATCGAGTGGGCTACATCTGGTCTGAGCGACCACTCGTGACCTCTGAACGAGCGGCTGAGCGTGTCCGCCAGTACGTTCTGGGTCCCCGGGAGGTAAGTGGCTGTGAGGGAGATGCCCCTGGCAATGCAGAAGTCCCAAAGAGCGAGGGCTTCCTTGCATAGGCGAGAAGAGCGAGCACCACCCTGTTTGTTGATATAGAACATGGTGGCTGTGTTGTCTGTCAGGACTGATACGCACCTGTTCTGCAACATACCTTGAAAAGCTTGACATGCGAGATGGACTGCCCTGAGCTCCTTGACGTTGATATGGAGGTCGAGCTCCTCCTGGGACCAAAGACCTTGTGTCGTCAACTTCTCGAGATGTGCGCCCCAGCCGAGGGCGGACGCGTCCGTCACCAATGTAATCATCGGTTGGGGCTTGAGAAATGGAACCCCTATGGTCAGAGACTGGGTTTGAAGCCACCAGTTGAGGGAGCGACGGACCTGAAGTGGTAGTGTTACTATGAGGTCCAGCGGGTCTCTGCGCTGGTTGTATACACTCGCGAACCACAATTGCAGAGGCCTGAGGCGGAGTCTCGCATACGGCACTACGTAGGTGCATGCCGCCATGTGGCCTAACAACACCATGCAGTTCCTTGCCGTCGTCATGGGGAATCTGATGAGGGGGCAAATGATGTTCGCGATTGCCTTGGCCCTGGAGGGAGGTAGGAACGCCCTTGCCTGCACCGAATCTAATATGACTCCGATAAATTCGATCGTTTGGGTAGGAACAAGGGTCGATTTGGGCTCGTTTATAATGAGGCCCAGCCTGTGGCAAGTGGCTCTGAGGAACTCTATGTGGGCTGACAACTGCTCCCTCGAGTTCCCTCTGATAAGCCAGTCGTCTAGGTAGGGGTAGACATGTATGCCCCTCCTTCTGAGAAATGCCGCCACTACGGCCATGCATTTCGTAAACACCCTTGGGGCCGAGGAGAGGCCGAACGGAAGTACTGTGAATTGGTAGTGCTGGGTCCCCAGCACAAATCTTAGGAATCTCCTGTGGCCTGGAATAATGGAGATATGGAAGTAAGCATCTTTTAGGTCGAGGGCAGCGAACCAGTCTCCCTGATTCATAGCTGGAATTATGGTAGCTAGGGATAGCATGCGAAACTTCAACTTCTTTATGAAGGAGTTGAGGCCTCTCAGGTCTAGGATGGGGCGAAGACCACCTTTGGCCTTCGGAATAAGGAAATAGCGGGAGTAATAACCCTTGCCTCGGAATTCTTGAGGAACCTCCTCTATGGCACCCAGAGACAGGAGGGTTTGGACCTCCTGCTCTAAGAGATGCTCGTGAGATGGGTCCCTGAAGAGGGACGGGCACGGGGGGTGGGTGGGAGGGAGAACAGAGAATTGGATAGAATATCCCACTTCTACCAGGCTGAGAACCCACTTGTCCTTGGTGATCGAGGACCAGGCCCGGTAGAAGTGGGATAAACGGTTCACAAAGGGACGGGTAATTCCAGCGGTGTAGTCTGGTTTGCTGCCCTCGGGCGCAACTTCAAAAGCCCTGTCTGTCGCCTGACTGTTGCCTGGGGCCCGAATTATGCTGTCCCTGCCTAGGGGCTGGTCGAGGGCGACCCCTGCCGTTGCCCCTGCCTCCCCTCCTAATCTGATCTCGTCTAGGGGGTGGAGGGAATGGACGCGGTTGGGCTACCGGAGGGGGCCTAAAGGGCCTGCGAACGGTCTGTGGCGTATGTAGGCCCAGTGACCTCAACATGGCCCTGGAGTCTTTCATAGACTGCAATCTCTTGTCTGTGTCTTCCGAGAAGAGGCCCTTTTTATCAAATGGTAAATCTTGAATGGAAGCCTGTACTGGAGGCGGAATCCCCGAAACTTGCAGCCAGGCCCCCCTACGCATCACTATGGCTGTTGCCATAGTCCGTGCCGAAGCATCTACAGAGTCCAGGGCTGCCTGCAGAGCTGCCCTGGAAACCAGCTGGCCTTCCTCCATGATGGCCTTAAATTCAGACCCGGAGTCGCTTGGCAACTTGTCCTTGAACTTTGACATGGCTGCCCAGGTGTTAAAGGCGTATCTGCTCAGCGCTGTCTGCTGGTTAGAGATACGCAATTGGAGTGCCCCAGAAGAATACACCTTTCTTCCCAGAAGGTCTAATTTCTTTGCCTCAAAGGACCTAGGGGTTGACCCCGTTTGCCCTTGGCGCTCCCTGTGATTGACCGCGTCCGCCACAAGGGAGCCTGGCTGAGGATGCGTGAAGAGATATTCGCAGCCTGTACGAGGAGCGAAATATCTCCTTTCTACACCTTTTGCGGTAGGTGGGATGGAGGAAGGCGTGTGCCAAAGCGCATCTGCCATCGACGTGACCTTTTTAACAAAGGGTAGGGCAACTCTCGTGGGTCCAGCTGATGACAAAATGTTCACTGTCGGGTCAGCCTCCTCCTCCACTTCCTCCGCAGGGAGGTTTAGGTTTTGGGCTACCCGACGGAGGAGGTCCTGGTGGCCCCTCAAGTCCATCGGCGGAAGGGTCGGTGAGGAGGACCCCGCTACGGCCTCATCAGGGGAGGAAGAGGATGAGGCCGCGAAACCTGTTTCCTCCTGAGGTGCTGTCATCAGAGGTCCCTGGGCAGCAGCATCATGCTCGTCGCGGGACATCGAGGGGGGTGGTCTGTCATCCCTCGATGTTCCTGGTCTCGCCTCCTCCGGTCCCGAGGGGGGCACCGATACTGTAGCCGTTGGGGGCCCTCGCGGCACTGACGGCAGTGAAGCGGCTGTCGAGGGCGGACCCTGGGCCTGGTGATACGCCCAGGGGGTCCAAAAGGGCCACTGAATCTGCCCCTGATTGTGCGGAAGCCACGGTACCGGGCTCCGGTGCCGAGACGGTTTGCGGTGCCGTGAATGGTGGTGCGAGCGAGATGAACGCCTGGAACGGTCCGACCGAGAGGACGGTGCGTCCGACTCAGAGGAGTAGTCTGAGACAGTCCACGGCGGTGCCGTACCGTCCGGTGCCGTGGGCCTGCCCAAGGAATCCGTGCCCCATCGGCCCCTTTCCGGTGCCGGAAGTGTCGGGGCGGGGGCCACTCGGGCCTCCGGTGCCGGAAATCCCCTCTCCTGCGCGACCTCAGTCGTCGGTGCCGGACCGGGCCGCACGTCCGGCGTCGAGACGGACGGCACCGGTGCTGGAGGTATCAACGGTGCTGGAATTATTGGTACTACCATTGTGGGCACGGGCGCCGGCACTGCAAACGGGATCGGTGCCGGTGGTGGGCCCGCCTCCCTCGTCAGGGATATGAAATCTTGTGCCGCCTCGAAGATGTCCGGGGTCGTAGGCATCGTGATTTCATCAAAGACCCCCTGAGGGGATGGTGCGGCACCGAGGGGGGTTCGTTCCCTTAACTCGGTAGCAGGTACAGGCAGCCTACGGGACTCGTCAGGGCGACCCGAGGAATGCCGTGCCGCGGCTGGTTCCCCTTGTGTCTTTCGACCAGGGGAACGGCCTCTTGGTTTTTTAACCGGCACCGGGGATTGTGACCGGTGCCGTCTCGAGGTACCGGACCGGTGCGGAGAACGGTGCCGGTGCTTCTTAGAATTAGCCTTTGGTGCCACCGGGGTCCTCACCGACGCCGGAGCACTTCTGCTCTCCTGTGGAGGCTGTTGTTGGGGCTGCAGTGCCGACTCCATTAATATGAGCCTCAGGCGAGAGTCCCTTTCCTTTTTTGTGCGAGGTTTGAACGATCTACAAATCGCACAACGATCTGCCTGATGGCCCTCTCCCAGACACTTGAGGCACTCAGAGTGCGGGTCACTGACGGGCATCGGCTTTCCACAGCCCTCGCAGACTTTGAAGCCTGGCGCACGAGGCATGCCCCGGCGCCGATAAACTGCCGATAACTATACTATCTACTATTAGAATGATTTAACACTAATTAACAATAACTAATAACTAACTATTAACAAATAACTATTTTTAACGATACCGCTAAAGAACTCAGTGAGAGATAGAGAAGCTGTTCCAGCAACCGCCAATAACGGAAAGAAGGAACTGAGCGGGGGGTGGGTCGGCAGGGGCATATATACATCGCCATATCGGCGCCACTCCAGGGGTCGCCCCTGCCGACCCTACGGGTACCGCTAGGGAGAAAGCTTTCCGGAATCGTGCATGCGCGGCGCGCACACACATATGGGAATGGACATGAGCAAGCACTCGAAGAAGAACTGAACCACTTATAATGTAGCTGTTTGGACATAAAAACACACAGACATCAAACAGCGGAGAGGCAAGTGCCAAGACAAGACCTACCTCTTGACAAACACAGAAGAGACAAAGAGACATTCCAACTCATCTGCCCTCAGGCATGAAGCATACATAATGAGAGTACTTTAGGCGCTTGCATCCTCTGCCTGGCTGCTCTGTAGGGTAGGGCACAAGCAGCCTACTGGCCCTCCCACTGGTGTGAGGAGGTAGTGAGAAGACTGGGCATTTCTGCAACCCCTCCCCATAGCACTAATCCATATGTCTGAAATACATGAACTAAGCCTCACAATATCTCCATGAAAGAGGAAGCATTACTAGATCCATTTTACAGATGGGTAGAATGAGGCCAGGAGGGATTAAGCAATTTCAGTTTCATAGATTTTAAGACCAGAAAGGACCATTAGATCATCTAGTCTGGCCTCCTGCAGGAAAACAGTTGGGTATGAAGCACATCTCTTAAATCCCAGCTTCTTCTTCGGTTCCACCATCCTACCAACTATACTAAACTATCTATACTTATCAGTATGCTTAAAACTATACTACACCCTAAGAATTACAACAACTGAAACTATGAAAGGGAATGGAAAACAAAACCTGGATCCAAAGGAACTGGAGTGGTTCACTTCCATATGTTGCAGCAATTGGAAGGAACGGGGGTGGTAGAAGGCACAGCAACCTGTTATATAGCCTTGCCCTCACAGCACTCAAAAATGCTGAGGGGAGAGGTAAGAGTGGGTGTTAAAGTGCTCTAATGGGCACTGCTTGGAGAAGGTTCTACCATCAGATGCCACAAGTAGGAATATGCAGAGCCACTCAAAGAACTTTCTGTTACGCTGTACGGTGCATGCTTTTATTAGCGTGGGAGGGAGTAATTACAAGGACTGCAAATTTGGTACTGAATGTCAAGACATATTAAAGCTGTTTTATATCTCAAAATAGAACAAAGATTCTTCTAATGTAGAATTTTCTGCCAAAAAACTAATTTATGGCATTACATACTTTATAAATGGTCCACATGGTAACTGAATTTGTTATTACATCAAATCTAGTTTGGTTTTTGGGAAGAAGTGCTTCTTCAGCATGGCTGGAATAGCACGAAAGGTGGGTTAAGACCCAATCCTTCAAATGCTTTCAGTAACTTTACTCACATAGCCTCACTGACTTATATTCATTGGAGTAGGTCTATTTGAGCATAAGTATCTTCAGGATAGGGGTTAAAATGAGTTGCTGAATACTATTTGCTGAGAGAGTGGAGTGAAACCTCTGTTACAATGCATTGACTGTTCACATTTGTTGAGACAGCTTCAGGTAGGACCTACAGAAGAAAAAGCAGTTACTAACCTCTTGCAACTGTTGTTCTTCAAGATGTCTTGCACATGCCCATTCCACTCTGGGATGTGTGCATGCCCCACACATAGTCACCAGAAATTTTCCCCTCAGTGGTACCTGTTGGAGTGGCTTGAGGACCCTCTGCTGCCAAACACTACTGGTGTCACTATAAAGGGACCAGCTGATCTCCAGTCCCTTCATTCCAGAAACTCTGATGTAAAGGAATAGGAAGGCAGGTCATGGAATGACGATGTGCCACACATCTTGAAGAATAACAGTAATGAAATTTTAGTAGCCATTTTTTCTCTGACAAGTGATTGCACATGTGAACATAATGGCCATAGTGGGTCAGACCGATGGTCCATCTAGCCCAGTATCCTGCCTTCCCAGTGGCCAATGCCAGGTGCCCCAGAGGGAATGAGCAGAGCAGGCAATCAATGAGCAAACTCCTGCCTGCCTGTTGAGGTAAAAAACCTAGCTGCAGTGTTGTCAGTAAAAACAAACAAGTTTCTCCCTCTGCCATGAGATCGGAAAATCTGAGAGACATGGTGGGTGAGGTAAAATCTTTTAAGGGACCAACTACTGTTAGTCTCTCTCACCAACAGAACTTGGTCCAATAGAAGGTATTACCTCACCCACCTTGTCTCTAATATTCTGCGACAGACATTGCTACAATTACACTGCATACAAGAGTAGGAAAGCCTTACAGGGCAAGACAAATTAACCTATGTTCTGTGATGTTGATAGAAATAAAGAGTTCCCTCAAGGACCAAAGACCCTGAGTTCAAAGGGGCCCCAGGTGAATTCCCCGGTGGCATTGATGGTTGAGGACAGAAGAAGGAAACATGGAAGCAGCATAGGAAAGCCAACTTAACGCCCTGTGTGGACAGCACTAGGTCAATCAACCAGAATCCCTCCTGTCTACATAGGTAGTGTGTACACTGAAGTGTTACATTCCCCTGTAGCATTTAAAGTATAGACAATGTTAGCCTGGCCTGGAAGCTCCTATTTGCCTGAGATAGAGACTGAGCAGGCGAGGCAGCCTAGGCACTAGATCTGATGAGTCCTAATTTTCAGTTGAACTGCCTCAGGAACTCAGAGCCACTGCTGCTCACTTTGAACTGTAACTGTTTAAGCCTCTGTACCTTGGGTATCTGCAACCTTTTCCTGACAATGCTATTAATATAGTTTCCCTTAGGACTTTGAGTGATTATTGGGCCCCACTAGCACTAATGCCTATAAGGCATAGCTACTGAAGGACTTACAGTACTTGCCTGGGTCACAGTATACCTGGCAAGCTATTGGCACCATAGAGGTTATGTTTATTCCAGCCCTGAACAGCTGTAATAATGACATATGTTTAATTAGCAAAAAGCACCATTGATTCTGGCAAGAACAAAAGTTACTAAGCCAGTTAAAAGTGGCTTCCTTTTTCTCATTTTGTCTTTAAAAAAATAATAATCACAAAATCCAAGCAGCATGATGGCAGGAGGGAATCATGCCTCTACTCTTGATGATGCAGAGGAAAGTCCAGGTACTCTTAGATCACAAATTGAATCTGAAACCAAGAACATCTGGTCTCAAGCTCTTCGCTTTGGGTAATCACCTACAACTGAGAAAACTAAAGGAATAAGAAGCCACTTACCCCAGAAAAGAGCATTCCAGCCCATCTTCATTCACCTACTTGCTTTTTCCAGCATGGAAAAAGGCAATCTAAGGTCACTTGCTCTCTCACACATGGGTATTCTTTGCTTCAATCTCCTTTTGCTAACATGTCATATTTTAAACATTTGCATGAAGCAGTCCTACCAGACCTTCTTTCCCCCACTGCCTTCTGCTTTCCTAAATTGTTGTATTTTAGAATGCCTTATTAGAGTGAAAAGAGGCATCATATTTTTATCTTCCAATCCCTTTTATGAAAGGAGAAACTGCTAGGCAACCCCAAATCTTCCCCTCTTAACAGCAAGCCATACTCTTTTCCTATACAAGTTTATATGTTTATATGTTCAGATATTGTCTGTCTATTGCCCTCTATTACATCTTCTCATAAAGCAATAATCACTAAGGTAATTTATCTGGACATTGAATGGCTGATTATTCATTATTTACCATCTTGTAAATCTTGTTTTGCAGTGTTAATTTTACACAGATAAATACACATGCATATTTATGACATCCAAGAGAATATTAATGAAATAAGATCATTTTGCATGCTTGCACAAGATGCATACTATGGTAAGAGGAACAGGACTTATCTGACAATTTTCCATTTGCCAAATACAAAGGCCATAAAAAAGAGATGGGCATACTATTAGCTCTGTTCTTTAAAGGCCATGTTCTTTAAAAGCCATGTGGTTGAGGTGCTGTCCAGAACTACTGGTAGCTATAAGGAATCCCACGTTCCACTGCCTAGAGTGTCAATGGTACTGCCCACATCTCTGCCCCAACTTTCCCATTTGTGAAATACAAAAACTTACCCACATTTGAGATTTTTGGCAGGGATGTCTCAGTGGTTTGCACATTAGCCTACTAAACCCAGGGTTGTGAGGTCAATCCGTGAGAGGGCCATTTAGGGACATGGGGCAAAAGTAGGGATTGGCCCTGCTTTGAGCACGGGGGTAGACTAGATGATCTCCTGAGGTCCCTTCCAACTCTGAAATTCTATGATTCTATTAAAGGGAATCAAGTGTAGTTGTTTCTGAAGATTTCAGCTTGGTTAAATCCTGCAATCTATGTACCGTATATTTCGGCGTATAAGACGCCTTTTTAACCCCCAAAAACAGCCTCAAAATTAGGGGGGGCGTCTTATACGCCGAATATATTAAACTCACCGGGCAGCTGGAGCTGGGGCGGCTGCAGGTGGCCCGGCGGGCGGGGCGGGGCGGGGCGGCGCTTCCCCCCTGAGCCCACCCGCATGTGTTGGGGCCGGCGGGGAATGGGAGCAGCTCGGGCCCTGGGAGCGCCTGCCCGCGCGGCGGGCACGGGAGAGCGGTGCGCTCCCAGCAGCCCGCCCGCGCGGCGGGGACGGGAGAGCGGCGCGCTCCCAGCAGCCCGCCCGCGCGGCGGGGACGGGAGAGCGAGGCGCTTTTTGTGTGTGGTGGTGGGTTTTTTTTTTTTTTTTTGTGTCCGGCTTTTTTATTTAAAAACTCGGGGGCGTCTTATACGCCGGAGCGTCCTATATGGCGAAAAATATGGTACATTTTGCATTTAGACAGTTCATGGTCAGCACCTAGACACATTTAGATAACAGTCCATAAAAATTAGTTTTGGTTATAGTATATTATTTACTGTATCGTGAATCAAATTTGGGAATTAGTAATTAAGGACTAGAACTAAATAATTAATGCAAAAAAGTGCTTACTATGAACATTCCCTTGAATTTAAAAATGAATGTGCTTTGACTGTAATTGCTAGGGCCCTACCAAATTCATGGTCCATTTTGGTCAATTTCACAGTCATAGGAATTTTAAAATAAATTTCATGATTTCAGCTATTTAAATCTGAAATTTCAGTGTTGTAATTGTAGGGGCCTTGACCCAAAAAGGAGTTGTGGGGTGATCACAAGGTTATTGTAGGGAGGGTTTGTGATACTGATACCCTTATTTCTGGCAGCGGCGTTGCCTTCAGAGCTGGTCAGCCAGAGTGGTGGCAGCTGCTAGCCAGGAGTCCAGTTTGGAAGATAGAGCTACTGTCAGCAGCAGCGCAGAAGGGTGGCATGGTATGGACTCTCTTACTTCTGCGCTGCTGCCTGCAGAGCTGGGCCCACAGTAAGCAGCTACTATTCTCTGGCCTCCCAGCTCTAAAGGCAGCAGCACAGGAGTAAGGGTGACATGGTATGCTATTGCCACCCTTACTTCTGCAGTGCTGCTGGAGGGGTGCCACCTTCAGACCTAGGCACCCAGTCAAATGGCTGCTGCTCTCCAGCCACCCAGCTCTGAAGGAAGTGCAAAAATAAGAGTGGCAATACCACAACCTCCCTAAAATTACCTTGTAGCCCCTGCAACACCCTTTTCGGTCAGGACCCCCAGTTTGAGAAATGCTGGCCTCCCCCGTGAAATCTGGATAATATAGGGTAAAAGCACACGAAAGAAGAATTTTCACAGTCTGTGACGCATTTTTCATAGCCGGGAATTTGGCAGGGTCCTAGTAATTCCAGTTTGTGTGTTTTCCTGGATAGTCGAGTGATAGAGTTTTAGGACTGTTTATAGAATCAAATTTTTAAGTTTGTATGTTTGAGTATCCTCACCGGAGAAGATATGGTTAATATGCTTTGAGACTCTGCTCATTGTTGCCTTACCCCCATGAAGCAGAAAGAGAGGAAGTGCTTAATCTGACTTTCTGAAATAAAAAAAAGCAAGCTGAGGAGGAAATGTGCAGAGTTCCCAAAATTTGTTTCGACACCTTAACACACACTGCTGCCTTAAACAGTTTTGGATGAAAATGATCAGATACATTCCGTGCAATTGGTTTTAGTCAGTAACTGCAACGTTATTAAACTTGACATAGGGAAGAGACATTACCCACCCTTCACCCATACTCTCACATACCAGGCATTTTAAGTGATTGCAGTACAGGGATAACAGAACTCCCACAGAGAACTCATAATTCAGAATTAACTCTTCTCAATCTACTCCTAGAATTTAGCTCGCTCTTCTGAATCATTTCACTGCTGCCCACCCTCCCCCTGCCAGTGCAGGGAAGAGAGGGTACTGAAAAGGTCAGGACTCCCCTATCCTGTAAACACAAGGTCAATTAGCAAAATCCCAGGTCTTACTTCTGGGAGTGGCCCTTTTAGCCCCTTAAAAACACTGGAAACTGGCTGTAAATGTATCACAAATTAGCTAAATCCTACTCCTGTTTAATCTAATTGTGCCTCCAAGATGCTGTGTGAAAGGTGAAAAACTTCACCAAGTCTGGCCCAACCAGGAAGAAAAATTCCTTTTCGAACACCTATAACAGGTGATCAGTCAGATCCATAGCATCTGCAAAAAACACAGGTCTGAGACTAGTTACAAGGAGAAAGAGGTTGCTGAAACAGAGGCTCTAAAGGAAGGAACAGACTCCCCCAAGGACTGGGGCCAAGGTTTAAATTAAAGGGGAAAGGGAGAGGCTAATTAGTTCTCCTCCAGCTGGCCCACTGATGGATAGAGCCTCCAGAGGATGAGGAGGGCAAATCCGCATTCTCCCAGCATGTGCTCCCACATCCACCTCTTTTCCTTCTGGGGCTTGGGATGCTAGTCCCATTCAGTTTCCCATCCACTGAGCTAAGTACGGTGATGGCATCTGAAGGAGATTCTTCAGCTAGGAACTTGCTTATATGGAAATAGTTTGCTTTACACTGTCTGATTCCCAATCAGAAGTCTACTAGGAATAAATAATAATTTAAGCAATTAGGGTGATGAGTATGAACCCAATGCTAGAGATACATGGCTGTATCAACTATACTTGAGAAACTCTAAACACTTCAAATAAGTTGGGCAGCTCTTAAGTGTGACCTCTATTCTGGACAGCAACACACTAAAAACAAGAAATAAGTAAACATTTATACTAATCCACCTGAACAAGATTATTTCCTTCCTAAAGATGTAAAAAGCATCTTGCTTCCTATTCCCAGGAGGAAGAGAGGAACTCCCGTAGTTTTTTAAAAGTTAAATAATAATGGACATCATTCAATGGCATTAGTCTGATACTAGCCCAATGCTACATTAAGTCCTACTGTATACCTTCCTTTCCATGCAGCATTACCAGCTGATAGCAAACACCACTGACATTACCTCTCTACTCATACTGCCAACTCAACTCCTCCAGCTACATCGTAAAGAGAAGTGGATGTGGAATGTACACCCAGTATTAAGTCCATTTACTCTGAACTGCCTACTTGATATTGTTTGCTTCTTTACCACAGGAGTACAAAAACTATTGGACTGGAAAGTTAGTGAAGGCACCCTGTGTGTATTATAGCTATCAGTTCTGGCAAAATAAGGACCCGAAATTCAGCATAGTTGCAGCTCTACCAGTTGTGATTGTTCTGTAGACAGGACTGATATTTTAACACCATGTTGCCATCAGTGGAACTGCACTGCAAGTGAAAAATAAAATCTTATTTTCCTAGTGTAGGCCAGGCTTACAAATCTTTGCCACTGTTGACACGTTTACAGCATTTATTGTTCAACGTATTTAACTGCAGTGTAGATAGGACAATATGGTCACAGTAAATACCATATGTACAGCCCAGGGTATGCATGGATATATCCCAAGCTATCCTATCATAATAATGTGATCAGTACTATTGCAATTTTAGATTCTTTCTTTACATACAATGTGAACAAGTGTTTTGAGAAGTAGATTCTCACTAAAGATTTATTTCAACAAAACCTATCATTGAGGCAAAACTCTGCTAGGAAAAGTGCAGAGTACTAAAGTACTATAAATGTATACAACTTGAAAAACAAAATTCCAGTTTGTTTATTCCAATGGCCAAAAATATTAAACACAAAACAATGCAAATTCATGGTTTATACTTTAGGAATATTAACTCTAGAGTACAATTTAAAACATATTTTACTATATAAAAAGTGTAACACTGCATTACCAAAACAGAAGACAGAAAAATAATCACAAAAACTTTGCAAAACGTGAAAAATATGAGAAAGTGTGGCACTTTCATTTAAACTTAAGCGTTCAAGTTAAGACTGAGAACAGTTGTGAACTGATGATGTTATTCCATAGACCTGTGTTACTAAAAATATACATCTAGTCCACTGTTGCAGTCTTTTAGAAATGGAGTTACACAGATACAAAATCCAATATGTTACACATCTATATACAGAATTTTAAACCTCAAAAATTAAACTTTGACTAAAGAAATATTTGCCATAATTACTAAACTATAAACTTGTAAAATCCTTATGCTAATCAAAAGGAGCTTGGTTATCTCTAAAAAGTTTTTTTTTAAGTATTACTTTTTCTAGCAATGTCAATAATTTCTCCAAAAAAAAAGCAAAAAAAAAAAAAAGCACTACAGAACATAGCTACACAAAGTGGTTAAATGTATACAATCTTTGCACAAAAGTGTTCTAGTTTAGACAACAGGAAATAGTTGTTCATTATTAATCTTTAGATAATCAAATACTTTGATTTTGCTGTGTTAATGCAGCATGAAAACATTTCCCTTTGATTCGCAGAATATCAGGGCTGGATGGCACCTCAGGAGGTCATCTTGTCCAAACCCCTGCTCAAAGCAGGACCAATCCCCAACTAAAGCATCCAACAGATTTTTGCCCTGATCCATAAATGCACCCCCCCCCCTCCACTCCCTAATGCCCACCCTCGATGGCTCAGTGGTTTGAGCCTTGTGAGTTCAATCCTTGAGGGGGCCATCTGGGGCAAAAATCTGTTGGATGATTTAATTTTGGGTTTCTCTAGATGACTTCCTGAGGTCCTTTCCAACTCTGACATTCTATAATATACTGAAATGGAGCTCAAACCTAAATGTGAGCATTAGCTACTTTTTTCCTTTAGTACCACTTATTTGAGATTTTTGTTTTTAAATGCGAACTCTTTTTTCTTCTGCAGAATATTACATTAAATGGTGGTAGCCTAGTATTCATTCAAAATTAACTACCAGTGTACAATATAAGATGTAATTTCTTAAGACTACAACAACATTTACTTTAAAAAAGAAAAAAATATTCTCAATGCAAACTTGATTAGTATAAAATTTAAGTTTAAAAACTCTTGAGATTCACTAATTAACAAGTAGAAGTCTTGGTGGGTATTTGGACAGTCTCAGATACGAAACTAAACATACTTATTTAAACAATGGCAGGAAAGTTTTAGGAATAATACAGTTATAAGTTTAAATACTTATGGTTATAAAAAGGTTGTTAGAGTAAAATTTAAATATTGTCAGGACCTAGTTTGTGGCAGTTACACAAAAACATACTCAATGAATAAACCAGAGATAGGCTTATAAAAACGTGTGTACATAAAGCTGCATGTGTAAGTAGAAGCACTAGCCCTTTAGTATTAAGAAATCTTCCCTTTAAATCACATTTACTTGAAAACCATAACACCTCATATAAATTCTATTGTATAAGAGGAATGTGGGTTTTATCATTTTGTTTTAAAATTTATTTAAGTCTAGGAAGAAAAAAAACCCCAACAACCAAAGTTGGAATCATTACATGTGCAAGATAAAGCCAGTTTACCCTTTTAAAAAATACCATCTGATCTGTAGTTTGGAGAACAGTCAAGTGACAGTTTTGTAAACATTAAAGTTACTCATTTGTATCCCTGGCATTTTAAATACATTTCTAAAAAAGACAGTTAATTCTGTTACTCTGTAGCTTCAATCTTAAATGGCTGGATCTTCCAGTACAGAAAAATCTTTTCTACCACTATTGAATCAAAAAAGGAGGTTTAACTACTATGGAGACAATTTGAAAAACAACAACAAAAAACCCCAATTTCTTTAGAAAAGAAACTTAAAATACTAATTTGTTCTTAAAGCTAATCCATGCTTAATACTGTCATGATAAAAAAAGTTTACTGGGATTACAGTTTAAATCAATTAAGTTATAAATCACCTTAAAGATATAGTTCAAGTAAAAAAATAAAATAAAATTGTATTACCCTACAGCTAGGAAATCAGAGGAAGGTCGTGTTCTGCTTAAAGAGAGCTAGGAAAGGATCTTGTGCAAAACTCTAGTGGACATCCCTTCTTGGCCTCCTAGGAGGAATTTCAAGTTATGTTAAATGAAGAATGTCTATTTTGTAGACATTACCTAGTAATACCTCTTATCAGCTCCCCAATATTCTTCCACTTCTAGTGGTTTGGATGCGATAAATGTGCAGTGTCTGGAAATTAACAAATGTTAACACATTGTCACCCCACTCTAAAAGGTGGTTAAGAGGATGCAAACAGTGTACAATGAGAGCTTGTTTAAATTTATTTGTGCTTTAGTTTTCAGTCAAATCAAGAATGGATCTCAGGGCAAAACTCAACTGGGGAAAGTCTAAAAAAGCTTTAATCCTTGCTCTGTGTCATGAGGCCCTTTGACATTTTTGGCCTAAAAAGGAACCTCACCACAGAGATCTGAATACTCATGAACGGTAACCATTTTACTCCATTTTAGGTCTCCATTTTAACTTTCTCCACTTCCCCTGAGAAAAGATCACACAGTTTTACTATGTAAAACACTCCCTCGCTTTTCAAGAAGAGGTTATTACCAGCTTCTCTTCTCCCCATTTGTGTGTAGCTTGCAATCAATAAGCATTGTTAAAGCTATAATCTCAGCTAATAAGATTTTTTTAAACACTATTATAGTAACCTTAAAGCATGTTGATATTTTGTAGCTTCAAACTAGCAAAATAGTGGTGACTTGAGTTACATGTTACAACATAAATGAATGTTACAACATTAAGTTACAACATAAATGAAAATAGTTATAAATCAGTTACAGTATAATTTCTCTTTGTGCTTGGAAGATTCATTTGTACATGTCCTTTTGTAATATTCTACTAGTCTCATTCAAGAACAAGCCTGATCTTTAACACATTATTCCATTAAAATGATGTGCTTGATTCAATGCAACAGGTGTCAAAAATCAGCCTAAATATACTGATATTGTAATTATGAAGACATTTTCCACAGAGTGATGAAAAATGTTAATAATGATTTTCTAATTAGTAGCTTTGTGCCGACTCCCGATGACATAGATAAGAAACCGAAGTCACTGCATGTTCTGACAGAACACAATGGCTTGGAGTGGGCAGGAGGGCAGTTTGGGAGGAGGACTTGCTCCTTTGTAATTCTGCATCCCACCACACCACAGAAGAAATGGAAAGAAAAATCTATTTACAGTCTCCCTTTCCCAGTAGCCTGACTATCCTGGATCTTCAAATGTGGTTATGGGAAAAAAATGTGACTAAACAGACCAGTATTGCAGTCAGTGCATTTAGGGGAAACTGCAGGAAGCTTTTTTAGCTCACTCATCAGAATTACAGAGTTCCAACTGAAGAATATTTGTTGCCAGTGAAAGTGTGAGTCAAAAAGAATAAAAAAAGTCCCTTCTAGACTCCACTTTAAGTTAACTCTGTGTGTGTGTGTGTGTGTGTGTGTGTGTGCACGTGCGCATGCCTTTGAACTGAGCATTTGGTGACTCAGAATCAAACATGGAACCCAACCAGTGTGATTTTTAGTCACTTTTCTGAGTATTATTGCATTATCATCACAGAAAACTCCTGTCCCCAGCAGAAGTTTGATCTGACATTGTATGACTTTTGGAGCCAAGCTTTCAACCAAGTGTTTACAGAGACATATTGTACACAAAATTCAGTTTGTATATATCCATATACTTACAGGAATATGCAACTCAAGTGGTGTGCAAACACAATGGTGTTTGTGAATTAAGTCAGGCATATGCAAAGATCTGCCCCATTGTTATGTAAGTTTCCATTTAACATGGAACACTCAACTGGTGCTTCTAGCTGCAGGCCTATAACAAAAGTACATCTCTCACATTAACACGTTTTCTCTGGCATGGTCTGTGATGCTGTGATTTTATTGTATGGACCTATTGTAATGTCATCCAAAATTTCATTCCTGATTCACAAACCCCTGCTAATAGAAAACTTCAGTCACTGATGCAAAGTAGTTAACAGCTACATCCTGAGAAAGAGGATCCCTTTGCTCTGCAGTCTATATTTTACTATACACAGACACACTATGCCAGCATGGCTAAACAGAGCCTGCCAATGTTTGTTAACAAGGGAAAGTGTAAGTGTAAAAAACCCTCTAGGCTATTAATAACAGTTGAAACAATTAAAATAGTTTAACATTGTAATCTAGACACACTGTCAAATGCAAGCCAAGCTCTAATGAGAACAAGAATTTGGAGGGTTAGATTTTAAAAAGCGAAGATGGGGAGCACAATATATAACACTATCAAAGGAATCTCCAGATTCCTTTTTCATACTAGGTAATTTGTCAGACATCAATCTGTTGACAGTGTTATGCTGATGCTAGGAGGTCGCTGCTGATTTGATTGTTTGTTTGAAATGGGAAGGTCTATTCTTTCTGCTCCATATATCAATTTTTCCTCTTGAAGACTACATGCTGAAAACCTATTTGCTTCAGTACCATTTCCACTACTACGGCTATTTGGAACTGTGATACCGCTGACCTGCTCAAACGATTTACTAAAAGGAGTAGTGGTAGTTCTAGCCAAACTATGACTGCCAGGCTTAGGCAGGGATTGGCTAGTGGTTAATGTCAGTCTTTTTAAAGACAGAAGATCTAAATTCTCACTCATGGCTCTTTGAGTTTGTTTTCGAGAAAAGTCTTCTTTGCAGGATTCCCCAGAAGCTTCTTTTTCTTTCCCTCCAGCTTTGCTTCCTCCAGACCTTCGTTGGCTCTTCCCTAAAAGGATCTTGCTGCTGGTTATGTTGCTGTTTGATAAGGCAGATTGGCTTGTGCTAGAAGTAGCTCTAGAGTAAAACCCTTCATCAACCTCAGATATTTCTATCAGTTCTTCTGGAATTGCTAAATCAGTATTATCTATACAAAGAAACAAGAAAAATGTCAATTAAAAGGTGTTATTCATATTGTGATTAATTCAGATGTATACAGTTAGACTTGCCCATTTAGAATATGGAACAAAGTAGAAAAAAGTAAATCACTTACCTATGACATTAAATTGTAGAAAAGGATTCATTATGATTTAAAATTGCATCAAGTTGCATTTACTAAACCACAAGGCATGCTACTCATTTTGTAGTGATTTTGAAAAAAAGCACCATCATTCATGCAAAAGATTAGGAACAAATCAGAAACTAAAACTAAAAAGCTATATATCCTATTATGTGCAAGTGCTTCTACATACTATTTGCAAAGCAAATTAAACATGAAGGTAGATTATCAATGCCACAAAATACTGATTATGGCTCCTACAAGTTTCGATAACCCAACAGCATTTCAGTTTTACAACTGAAAGGTCACTTTCTCCATTGTCTGTTTGCCAGTATAACTAGGGTTGGAAACTTAACACTGGAGTATGAATGTCTCAAAATCATAAAGGTGTTTAAATGGTATAACGGGGAGGAGAGGGGAAACAGTAAAGCGTACTGAAATGCTTTTTGCATAAATTTGAAATAGTCCACTTTGTTTCCTTGATAACTTAATTTGTAAATCTAACCAATAGGCAAAATAAGCTCAAAGTGAAGAATTTGGAAGTATTTTCTGTCAGTGTTGAGTCTCACAGTGTGGTTTCCCCAAGTTATGTCATTATTGTATGTGGCACAGACACAATAAGAAATTGTGTGTGCAGTGCATGCATTTGTGTTTTTATTAAATGACAACATGCAAATACAGTAACTGCATACTGCAACTCTCCAAACATGCAGCAGTGACCCTTTCCATCAATGGTACCTTAGAGTGCAGCTACAAAGTGCTCTGCTAAAACTGCACTCTGCCAGATGAGTTTATTCCATCCTCCATCATTTTTCTTACAGATTTTTGCCTCCTGATTTCTGGCATGCCTTTGCTGTCAGTTCTAGGATCTGTAGCTGTTTCCTGCACACCCTGTATATGCTGAGAATCATTCTCTGCTAGTGCTCTGCTTTTTTCCCCATTCCCGGTTCTCTCTCCAGCCACATTTGTGACACTAATCTCAGGTATGACAAAGTTTCCCATTTCAGGAGCATCATTACCATTCTCTGGTTGTTCTAGAAATGAAGATGGATAAGAAAGAAAAAAAAAAGATGTCTGAAACAAAATCATGAAACAAACAACAAAACACACAATTTGATGGTTGAAGAGTTATGAATTAAGCCAGATGTCTGCATATTAACTTTTTGTTAATGAGCAGTATTTAGTAAGGCTGGGATAGAATTACAGTGAAACCTCGATATAACGGACTAATTCGGGCGAGGGGGTGTCCGTTAAAGCCGAAAGTCCGTTATTTAATATTTTTTTTTCCCCGCAGCGGGGAGCTGTCAAACCGCCCGCCTGGCTCCCCGCTGCGGGGACCCGGGCGGGCGGGCTGCTAGCTGCCGCCCGGCTCCCCGCAGCGGTGAGCCGGGCAGACAGCCCGCAGGGTCCCGGGACTGCATGGGGCCAGGTGCCGGGTGGCAGCCCGCCCCCGGCTCAAACCCCAGCGGCCGCTGGGAGCGGGCAGACAGCCCGCAGGGTCCCGGCTCCCGGGACCCTCCAAGTACCCTGCATAGTGGTGGGGGCCGGGCGGCAGCCTGCCCCCAGCTCAAACCCCGGCGGAGCCCTCCACAAACGGATTTCGGATGCATCAGACTTTCTGAAAAAATTTGTCCGTTGCATCCGAAGTCCGTTAAATGGAGGTCCGTTAAATCGAGGTTTCATTGTACTCCATTTTTTAAAAAAATGGACTTTCTCCCATGCTGTCCTATGCTCCCCTCCAATCTCCTTAGTCTTGCAGTGTGAAAGTCCTGAAAGATGCTCATGAAACAAGTGTTCTTGAAAATTCAAAAAGTACATGTTATTTTAGACATCAATATTGAGTTTAGCTTATCTCCCCTCAATTCACGTCTATGGCCAGGTCTACACTATAAGCCTATATTGGCATAATTACATCACACAGTGGTGTGAAAAATCCACATTTGAGTGATATGGTTATACCAATTTACACACACACACACCCTAGACAGCACTATGTCTGTCAATAGGAAAGCTCACCAGGAAGACAAGACCTATGACAATATTGTATCAGCTGTACTAAGAGGTAAAGAAAACCTTTGTTTTTAAAGTTTCCTTTACAATTCTCTCTATATTAACCTGAAGTACTAACAAATTGGAGCAGAGATTATGCCTTCAGTATGCACCGATATAGCACTACTATCTCTTGAAAGTGGTTGAACTGAAACTCCTACATCTTGAGAGCCAGATCAGATCAGATCCAATTAGATTGCCACCTAATCTCGGCGTTCTTTTTAAAGTTATTTTCAACTGGAACAAGTCTGCATACTTAGGAAAACTTTCAAGTACATCAACTTAAAATTTACTTAACCTTTGTATAAAATCTGCAAAGTAACACCTGCCAAAAGCTATGTAGGTGTAACATAGAATGGTTATTCTATAGAAATTTGTATATCACATCCATCTCCATAGCATCTGAGCACTTTCCAGGAGTGCAATATATGTGTTGACTTCAGCCCACTTTCTGCTCTTATTTGAGCTTACAGTGAAGCTTGATTTATAGTATCCTTATCACTTCCGTGTCTGACTGATCAAGTACTAGCCAATTATCTCGGTACAGGATCAAACAGGAGAAGATAGGCGATAAGGGAGAAACAGTTTGTTGGAATGCTGGAGAATGATGGAAACAAGTTGAGGCTTAAAGGTACTATAACTTGACTGATGGATGAGGAGGGGAGAAGAGCAAACAATACTAACACAGCAAAAGAAGATCCACAGCAAAAGAAGAGTGGATCATCATTTAAAAATTAGTATGAGCATACTTTGACATTCCTGGATATTTAAAGTAACAGTGCCAAAAATCAGTGATTGCTGCAGTTATTGATACTAGACATATGAATAAAAATAGTACCATTGAACTGGAAAAGTGGTATTTTTCTATAGTAAAAAGGGACAGGAAGATCTTCAAAACCTAAAGGGCAATGGTGCACAAGTAGAGATGGTCAAGAATTTTGAGAAAACAATTTTTCATCAGAAAATGCCAATTTGTTAAAACCAAAAATTTTCACAGGAACTTATCATTTCCTGTGTCCATTCATTGGCAAAAGGTTTCTTGGGTCCAGGATGGAATTGTTAGGGAGCTTGGGAGGAGGGGAGAGAAAGAAACCCTCTCTAGAATAGCCAATAGCTCAGTGGTTAGGGAACTCACCTAGGATGAGGACAGTCCATGGCTGATTCAGAGCAGGGTCTTGAACTTTCATCTCTCACATTCAAGGTGAGTGCCCTAAACAGGCCCACCCTCCAGTTTTTTGTACCAAATTTTGAAAGGTATTGGTTTCACCTGAATGCAAACATTTCGCAATTGTGAAAATGTTTGCAGAATGGAAAAACTGTTTCCCACACACTCTATGCAGAAGGCACTTTACAAATTCCTTCCCTGAAAAGTTTACTATCTAAAGTTAGATCTGATAAATGAAGAGGCATCAAGAGAGGTTAAGGGTAGAGAGGGAGAGAAATGTGAATGGGAGAGGGGGCAGAGAGAGGAAGAGAAAAAAACCTTTCAAACTTTACAATATATCATGTAACAAACTACAGTTCCAGCAACCTATTGGCATTATAAAAACCTTTAAAGAATTAGACTACAGATTTCCAAACTTTAAGATAATAAAAACAGTCAGGAGCCAAATGGCTTTTCATCACCAGATGTACTATGAACTGGATTTTGTGATGATGGGAAGCTACCAGGTCTAAGCAATCATTAGGTATCCATCATAAAAGTTTCTACATCACATTTGTACCATACAAAAGCAAGCACAGGAAGAGAGAAAAGAATCACACAGAACAATAGTATTTATATACATTGAAAGCATATATGAAACAAACTTGACATGAAAAAAATCCAATGAAAGCATAGCAATAGCCAGAAATGATAGCACATCCTTACTCTGAAGTGCTTAATTTATTAGTGAAACATTCTTTCAAAATCCTCAGGACTAAGTAAAGAATATCAAGATTAAGAGTATTTGAGTTTTTAGACTGCAGACAACAATTGTCTGTATTGTAAGGTTACTTTCAAACTTGTTGATCTGAAGCCTACATATGAATATTGAAGGAATACTTTTAGGATAAATATCTGAGTAAACACTGAAGTTGAAGGGGGCACGAAATCTGGCAAACATTCAGCTACTACACAGGTCTATTTGACCACCAGAGTTATGCTATCTGCTGGAAAGAATGATTTGAAGGTAAGTTAATAAGTACCTGACAGTTTACTATAATGGTGAAATGTTTTCAAGAACATGTAATGGCAAAAGGCACCCCCATGCTTTGCATGAACAATCGTCCAAAGACCCTTTCTAATAGTTTGGGAGTTTGCCTGTATGTCAATGGCCAAAACAAAAAAATCTTCTCACACTGCTTAACATGATTTTCACCAGATGGCAGGCTGCCACTCTCTAAGTGAAGTGGCTTTAACACAGTACTGTAGTTTGTGAAGTGTTTTGGAATTCTCTAGGATGAAAGGTGTGTGTGTGTGGTTTATATTTTTTAGTATCTAAATAGATATATATGCATGCCTCTTGTCAAAATTTCAGTAGTGAAGACAAGTCTGACTTCAACACTTATGAAAGGGATTAAGTAGGAAAACTTACTGTTAGGTTCCTTAGGAGTATGAGTGGAGGCACAAAGGTTACCTCCACCGGGTGTCTATTGAATAGTGTCTATTTCAGTTAACAGAATTTTTTTCTGATTGGAGCTAGCAATAATAAGAGTAGGGAAGAAAGTACCATCTGGCATTTATTTGTTACCTAACTAATAAGGTGAACCAACTGCATTTCAACATGGCTACACACCTCTGTATTTATGTAAAGGAGCAAAGAAGTCCGTTTTTTTCCAGTAGCTATACCTATTTTGGCCACAAAGCTCTTCCGCATCCCAACTTTTATAGCTAAAAAACAACTTTAACTGTCTCTAATGGACATAAGGAACCTTAAAATTCTGTTTATATTTGGCTGCATGTCCATGCCTAAGTGTGTAGCCATTATGAAAATGTACTGGAAACACCAATCTCAAAAGTGTTACTCAGTTACATTTAAACACAGTTAAAATTCATTGAGAGGCTATAAATGAAAATACAGTAAACCCTCGATTTAACGGACCTCGATTTAACGGACTTCGGATGCAACGGACAAAATTTCTAAGCAAGTCTGATGCATCCGAAATCCATTTGTCGAGGGCTGGCTGCCGGCTCCCGGCTGCCGCCCGGGTCATGGCAGCGGGCAGGCTGCCGGTTCCCTGGTCCCGCCCGAGTCCCGCCAGCGGGCGGGCTGCCGGCTCCCTGCCAGGACCCGGGCGGGCTGGCTACCGGCAGGCGGGCGGGCTGCCGACTCCCGCCTGTAGCCGGGCGGGCGGGCTGCTGCTCCGACAGCTCGTTTTTTTTTATTATTAAATAACGGACTTTCTGATTTAACGGACACCCCCTCGCCCGCATTAGTCTGTTAAATCGAGGTTTTACTGTACCACAAATTTTTCAGATTTCAGTTGTGATTTAACAACGTGTTTTTCTCTCTCCCACCCTGCTCTCAAAAGCCAATTTTTACAGTTTTGATTCAAATGACACTATTCAGGTCTACTCATTTGATGCCAAAGGAATTAATACATCTAATTACCAAGAACATGGGATGAGACAGAAAAAAAAAATACCTCTGAAGGGTTACTGAAGTTTTTGGCATGCTAGATAGCAATTAATATTTGTGAAGTGTTTTGGAATTCGAGGATGAAAGGTGTGTGTGTGTGTAATTTACATTTTTTTGTATCTATATAGATGTATATGCATGCCTGTTGTCAAAATTTCAGCAGTGAAGACAAAACAAAAACATTATAAAAACAAAACTGAACAAATATATATTTAAAGCTACTATAAATTTGTTTTTCTGCATCTTAGACTTTAAGATACACAAGTGCTGCCAGAGCTTTTATCCCATTTGCTTTCAAATTTTCTTTTCCTTTCTTCTTTAAACAACTTTTAAACCTTGCATAAGACATGCAATTTTCCTACATTTTTTTCTATTTATGTAGGGAGACAGAACAGCCACTATATACCTGTTTTTAAATAAGAAAACTATAAGAGACTGATAATGCAAGAAATTCTTTTGCCTTTAGGCTGATTATTTACAGGAAAACCAAGTCAATAGCAACAACAATAAAAAGCCAGCCACAATCTGATGAACAGATGGTGGACTATGTCAAACAAAGATCAAAATATCTATCGCCCAGAGGACAGGCTGATTAAGAGAGTTTTAAGATAGGAATTCAGAGAAGATGCAATTTCCATGCCTCATTCTAATATTGAGCAGAAGGCAAATCAAGTCAAAGAGAATGAACAATGGAAAAAGGAACAGAGGGTAAAAGAATGAATAAGAAGAAAGAGTGCCAGTACCACTGACGGATAGGCAATAGTGGCAGTAAAATGACTACCTAATCAGGTGAGGAATCTGGGTAAAGGCAAAAAGGAATAACTGAGATGGCTGCACAACACTGCAAGGAGTCTAAATAACAAAATGGAGGAATTAGAACTACTGGTGCAGGAAGTGAGACCACATATGGGATAATGGAAACAGTGGAATAGTGGTAATGACTGGAATACAGGTATTAAAGGGCATGTGCTATTCAGGAAACACAGCTAAGAACAATGATATTTTTCTTCAATAGAAGTTACATATAAATGTGACAATTATAATTAAGACTATTCACTAGATTTTTAGTGCCAATACAGAGATTGGTGTAATATTTCTAAGCCTGTTAAACAATATGCAGATCTTTTTCAAAAGACAGATTTTATTTATAGCATAGCAGTTAGTTACATTTTATAGTGAAATTGGTGTGGACAGGCTTACTTCAATGCAAATTTTCCACATTAGGCAACAATGCATTTTATCAAGAGATTGATTACTCCTGAAAATAAAATTTTAGAATTAGATTAAAAGATTATAAATTGTAAGAAATGTAGACCATTAAAATATGATAAAAATCTAATATTAAATAAGTCCTTATCCTTTCTATCTATACAACTGCCATTTACACATGCTTATTTTCTTCTAGTATTGGAAAAAACTATTTTTTTGTTAGTAACTTAAAAAACTCTACTAAAACATTAGTGATAATCAATATATTATTTACACATAGTAAACAGACTCAACATGGTGTTTGAATGCATTTTTCTACTAAATCTATAGCCATTGATCTAGGATGTCTCACTCAGCTCTTCCTCCCATGCTCCTGCTTTACAGTCTTCCATTTTGTGTGTGTATGATGATGGGGAAGGGATGATGGGTGGACATACACGTCACAGTATTAGGAAAATAAGTCAAATTTCATTATTCAGGTTGGTGGCTCAATTTTAACCATTCCCTGTGAGATCGGTACATCAACCTCATAAAAGGAGTAACCAGGTGTTGTTAGAATTAACCAAAGTACTTTTCAGTCCTTTATGTCATGAAATCAGAATTTACACAGCAGTATCACCAGATCCATTGGAAGCACACCTAACCCTCAGCCAGTCCACAGATTTTTAATTACTGAATAGGCTTTATGCCAGGGGTAGGCAACCTACGGCACGAATGCCAAAGGTGGCACGCGAGCTGATTTTCAGTGGCACTCACACTACCCGGGCCTGGCCACCGGTCTGGGGGGGCTCTGTATTTTAAAAATAAAGCTTCTTAAACATTTTTAAAACCTTATTTACTTTACATACAACAACAGTTTAGTTATATATTGTAGACTTATGGAAAGATACCTTCTAAAAACATTAAAATGTGTTACCGGCGTGCAAAACCTTAAATTAGAGTGAATAAATGAAAGATCAGTACACCACTTCTGAAAGGTTGCCGACCCCTGCTTTATGCTGTCAACAGCTTCTCCAATTGCAAATACTTTCTACAATTATGTAAGATCCTTTTTGAAATTTCATCCTGAGCCAGCTGAGTTATGTAGCATAATTATTTTAAACTACACAGCTTTTCAGATGCCCTTGTGTATCTCCATATGGATTTCCCAGTTTTGGGGATTAAGCAGTTTAACACATTTTTCTCGCCTGCTTTTCTCTTGTCTGAGTTTTGCAGTTGAGTCTAATTCCAATATGTCATTACATTTAAAAAAATCAACTTTCTGTTTTGTTTTTTGTCAGAAGTCCACAATTCTCCAACTAAACTTCTGGACTTGGATGTTCCCAGAAGTTTGTGAAGATTAGTCTGTACTAGAAGACATCATAATACTGTACTTCCATTCTAAGAGTTCAAATTATTCCATAATGTCTTTGGAGAACAGATCTTTCATATTTTAACTGCATTTTCTTTTCAGCTCATACGTTCACAAATTTTCCCTCCAACTACTCCAAAACCTAAAAGTTTTCATAAGAGGGTGTTCTATCCCCAGTACCTAACTATTGCTATTAGGAAGTCTGATATGTCAGAAGTCATCCCACTTTCACAGACTCGGGGCCTGTTCTTTTCAGTGTAAAGTTTTCAATGTGTAATGTCTTTGAAATCAGCAGCTAATCGCTGTAAACATTAGAAAATCTCCATCCTCTTGGATTTCTGGATAGAGGAAAATTTTACTGGATAGTCAAAGCCATTTTCCTCAAACAAAAATAAAAGTATTTCACGGAAGTTCTGAGAACTACTTATCAGAATCTATATGTTGCAGCTACCAACAAGAACAAGATTCGGGGTAAATAACACATTTTGATTAATTTAGTTCACACACCTCGCCCATAAATGATCTATAGCAAAGAAATAATTTTCTTGAGATAGCAGCTTGTCAGTGTGTCATTTGTATTCCAGATACTTTTATACGCTGCAGTCCATTTAAATCCTTATTTTCTGCACCAAGACATCTAGCTTGTCAGTGTTTCTACTAAACAATAAACTAATCTCAAAACTCCTTTAATTTTTAAAAACTGATATCAAGTTTCAGCTGAGACTACCTTTGTACTCCTGTCATGAGCAGGGATTCTCTGCATATTCTAGTAAGAGCCCCCAGACTTATGTAAACAAGAGATGAAGAATTCTAACAATATAATCAGTCGAGTACTCTTCACAAGCCCTACACCTTCTTGCCACCAACTTGGATGTTCACCCCGATTCAAACCATCTTCTCTCCACAAGACACTTCCCTAAAGGGCATTCCCATTTTCTCTCCCCACCTTCAGTGTCTCCTGACTTTTTAGATAATGCTTTCTTAGCCAGAAGGCCGAGACATCTGCAGGTAGTTCATAAAACAGCAACCACTGCCTGCTACTCTCATGGGTGGGGCAGGTGGCCGCCTCCTCACATGTTGCTTTCATGGATGAATATTCCAGGGACAGTTGGAAGAGTGAGAGGGAGCTGGTAGACAGATGGATAGGTGGTTTCAAAGCAGCTGCTATCCATCCCCCACCCCCTGCACCATAAGAGAGAGACACTTCATGATAGTAAAGTGTAGGAGGTAGCAAGCTAGGAGATATGGCATATCCAATCCCTGGCTGGATCAGGAGCTGTTGGTTGAAGATTTATGTTCAAAACCCAAACCGTATCCAGCTCCTCAGAAGAAATGCATCAGGAATTAATAAGTCATTTCCCACTGCAACACAAGAGTTACTTCCCAGTATTTTGATCTGTATAATGAGTTTGTCTACGTCAAATTTGGAGTGGTTCAAGCAAGTATTTCCTCCACCCTTCTCCCAAGTACATCCTGACCCCTCAGAAAAAGCAGCATCTGTAACTTTTGAGGGATTTTTTCCCCACTCTATACATTACATTTAATCACCTGTTAAGAAAGCCTGTCCGGCCTGGATTTATGATTTAGGAACATTTTGGAAGTGAGGCTGACCGTAATTGGTATAATGCACAGAGATTTTTCCATTTATAACCCTCCGAAAGCTTGTCAGTCATTGAGCAGATATTGCAGATTCACTTTTGGTATACCAGAATGAGAGATGTCTAGTGACAGGATATTAGGTACCCCTAATCATTTTTGTCTGAAAAGTTTTGGCTATACAAGTTTATTCCAGGACTGCAATTTTTCCTGTTAAACCATTTGGTGCCACCATCCAAAGCCTTAGATTGTAGTTCCCTCCCTGAATCAAATGGAATCTTGGCAAGAACTTATTTATTTTTGTTAAAAGCACTTATTTTTCCTCCCAAAGGTTACCATCGTTCTTTGCTTGGGTCACACTAATTGCTTAGAATGAGATTAATATTATACTTCTTTCTATTAACTGTCACACCATCTCTCTTCATAAGTGAACAGCTTTTTCTATGTTTTATACAAGTCTGTTTCTCTACTAACACTATCAAACCTCTTGCCTTACTGTTATCTGCTGCAGCAAATACTTGTCCCACCCAATGTCTCTTGAGCTTCGCCATCTGCATGAAGCATGATCCCTGCAAGAAGGTAATATCAAAGCATGATTTTTGTAAAGACTGCAAGGCCTTTATCTTTGCTGGATAGT
Organism: Sternotherus odoratus; assembly: GCA_032164245.1. NCBI lineage: Eukaryota > Metazoa > Chordata > Testudines > Kinosternidae > Sternotherus > Sternotherus odoratus. The sequence continues at coordinate 173,965,757 of JAVMKO010000002.1, read as the reverse complement.
CAGCACCTTTAAAATGCATGAAATAAGACTTGTTAGTATTGGCCCATTATAATCCATGTTTTTATTCTATGTTATCAAATGTAATAAGTAAAATACAACAGGAGTTAAATTTGCCTTCAATTTCTCTCAGAAAGAAGCGACAACAGATCCACTGTCTTTGCTCCCTTATATCAGTGAGTTTGAATTGCCAACACCAAAGTCACACAAAGGAGCAAGATTAAAGACAGTGACAACTGGCTTAGCCATGTTCAGAGATGGTTTCTTGATTAAAACGCTGAGCCACCATTTGCTTGAGAGTTGCTGGCCCCTTCCAGATTTCAAGGAGATTCTGACAAGTCTTAGGCAGCAGCAGATCCTGTCTTACTTCGTTCCGCTAATTAGAAAGGGCCAGTAGCCATTTCGCACACTGTAGGCTGCTAAACTCCCTTGCACTCCTATGATTTCAGCTAGCAATAACTATTGGAACTCATCTAAGCACTCATCACCTCCAGCACTGGCTCTGACCCATAAATAGCCATCTCTTAGGACCACTGCAGTCAACCTGTTTTCATTGATATTTTTACATTTGTTATGAAGAGATTGATGTAAATATTACCACAGTGGGCATTATTGTATATCAAGGTAAATAAACAAGAGTTTTGTAGATTTAATTTTGCTTTAAAAACTAAACACCTACAAATTTGGATATATATTTTTTTAAATCAGCACTTATCCAAGTTCACTAGGTCATTTACTATTTTAAACAGTTTTGTAGTACTTTTGTTGATAATTATACTGCCTATATAATAATGATGCCTACCATAGTAATACCAACATCCCAAAATCGTCAAAACACCAGTAAAAGATAAAGAATGACCATGTTATATAAGAGCCAATATTAATTATCTGCACCAGCTGTAGACCAAAGGTGCTAGTTACTAAGCCCTTAGGCACAAGCAAGTGATCAAGAGCACCGATTTGTGCTGGACTTGCTCTTCCTTCTCAGACTGGAGAAGTGGAGTGCAGATAATGGACTACTGCAAAAACAGAAGCCTTAACATGCTGTTTTCTGCCAGCCCAAACTGGGCCTGATTAAAGACTTAAGTTTATTTTAGCTTCTATTATTTCATAATGATAATAAGTATTAATACAATTTGCAACATGACCATCTTTTCCAACTCTACACCCTCCCCAGCTTTCTTTGAACATTTTGCATGAAGGTTCTTTGGGGAGAACATTACCTTCATTAAGAATCAGAGAGGTAGCCATGTTAGTCTGGAATTGCAGAAGTGACAAAGAGTCCTGTGGCACCTTAAAGACTAACTAAAGTATTGAAGCCTAAGCTTTCGTGGGCTAATACCCACTTCGTCGGATGCATGCCATCCGACGAAGTGGGTATTAGCCCACAAAAGCTTAGGCTTCAATACTTTAGTTAGTCTTTAAGGTGCCACAGGACTCTTTGTACCTTCTTTAAATTACTTTGGTTATTGCAACTAATAATTGCTTCGTTTTGGACACAAACCGGGGACATACTGTGATAGACATTTGTAAGGTGACCAGGTAGCAAGTGTGAAAAATCAGGATGGGGTAGGGGTAATAGGCATCTATGTAAGAAAAAGCCCCAAATATTGGGACTGTCCCTATAAAATCAGGACATCTGGTCACCCTAGATATTTGATATACTAATGCTTCCAGTCAAATAAATGGTATGTGTAACTTCTTTAGCTACTGATTCAAGAATTTTGTACAGTCCTACATTTTAAAATAAAAACAAAAATTCTGAAGAACTGAACAGCTGAGGAGAGAAACAGATAAAATGTTCACTCAGAGCTATGGCAAGGAAATCTTTATTCCCGGTTAGGAAAAAGGAATGTGTTACTGGCAGTTATGTCTCAGTATACAATAGCTAGGCATAAGCTAACTCAATATCACAATAACTCAAACAGCCACCTGGGCAATACTTGATACCTAGTCAAATTCACAATACAGACCCAAGTGAGCTGCTAAGGCTGCTCTGGTTCATACTCTTCAGAGAAAGATCCATGGTATTGGATTTTTAAAGAGACTAGTATATAGCAGCTTTCACTCACTAACCAGAGACATTTTGGTTAAGATTAAAATTAAATAGAAGATGTGTGCATTACTCTAAGAATTTCAAAATTTAAAAAAATAGTTCTAATTAAAAAAGCATAACATTTAATGTGTACAATGTGTTTCTTACCATGTCTCTTCCATCTATGCCCCCGGATGGACATGCTAGTCACAGCATTTCTTGATATTCTAGATGAAGTGGGTGTAATTTCCACCTGAATGCATCTTGTACCTTCTTTACTAGATTTCATGGCACCTTGAGGCAATGAGGCCTTAATTGCATTAGCAACCTAGGGAGCAAAAATGTGGGTAAAGTAAATCTTATAAAGATTTTAATTCTAACAGAAGTACTATTTACAGTAATTATAATATTTTTACAACTCTGGGAAAAATATAATAATACTATATGCAATCTGAGATCAGCTATGATCATATGGTTCAAAACAAGTATCAAAGATTAGACTAAAATCTGCAATTATATCTTTATTTCCTGTTGGTTCGAAGTCTTAAATCAAGCAACCAGCACAATGCTTTAACAGCTGCTTTGATGGTAGTCTCCTTTTAAAACAATGACTACTTACCACATCCTTCATGGTGCTTTTGTGCCTCCCCCAGAGCTTTAAATTTAACTTTTCCATTGAATGCACAAAGTAAAACTACATCGGGGATGGAGGATGGGGAGGGAAGGGAAGGGAGGAGTATTAAAAATGCATGCTTCCAAATATCTTTAGCATAGGTAGGACACAGATGATCCCTTCCTATGGTTCATTATAATGATGCATCACCAGCATGATTTACAGTTTAGTAACTTTGTATCTAGATTTATATAGAAAATTCCCAACATAATACCTACCAGCAGTGGTTCTGGATACAACTCCAGCTGAGCTCTATATAAAATGTCATCCATTGCTTTACGAGCTAAATCCCATTCTCCATTATAACTAGAAAAATTATAATTAAGTAAGATTATCAAGTTTTATAAATTGCACCCTCATTTTTAGCTTAAGTAATAGCTGAGTCTCTCTCCTTGGGCACATTACCTTTAAAGATTAACAATAACTTATTCAGAAATCAATTCAGGTGAGTCATTAAATTTACGATTAATAAGAACAAAAAGTACAGGAGACAGTTTTGACTTTTTAATTAAAGAAAAAGAAATGCAACTTTAAAAGCAGTTTTTAATAATCGATAACTTACACCTCTGAGTGGTTTAATTTTAGGTAAACATTCAACAAGTTGTTGCATTTTTGTCAATAAAAGTTGCATAGCTAGCGTACTGTCTGCTGTTCCACATTTTGAATATTTACTAATGTCATGAACAAGTCTATGGGATCAGTTATTTCAGTTAATACAAGAACATCAAAATTAAATTAGTTTAACTGTGAACATTAGTGGATGATAAGAGTGCTGAAGACAAGAGAAGCAATTATGTGGATCAAAAGATAACACCAAAATGTTTTTAAAGTACATCAGAAGCAGGAAGCCTGCTAAACAATCAGTGGGGCCCCTGGACGATCGACATACAAAAGGAGCACTTAAAAAGGACCAAGTCATTGCGGAGAAACTAAATAAATTCTTTGCTTCAGTCTTCACAGCTGAGATGTTAGGGAGATTCCAAACCTGAGACATCCTTTTTAGGTGACAAATCTGAGGAATTGTCACAGATTGAAGTGTCATTAGAGGAGTTTCTGGAATTAACTGATAAATTTAACAGTAACAGATCACTGGGACCAGATGGCATTCACCCAAGAGTTCCAAAACTGAAATTGCGGAACTATTAAATGCTTTAAATCCGTCTGCATCAAATGACTGGAATATAGCTAATATAACGCCAATATTTAAAGAGAGTTCTAGAGGTGATCCCGGCAATTACAGACCAGTAAATCTAATATCAATACCTGGCAAATTAGTTGAAACCATGGTAAAGAATAAAATTGTCAGAAATACAGAAAAACATAAATTGTTTGGCAAAAGTCAACATGGTTTCTGTAAGGGAAATCATGTCTTACTAATTTATTAGAAGTAGTCAAAAAACATGTAGACAAGGGGGATCCAGTGGACATAGTGTACTTAGATTTCCAGCAAGCCTTTGACAAGGTCACTCACCAGAGGCTCTTACGTAAATTAAATTGTCATGGGATAAGAAGGAAGATCCTTTCATGGATTGAGAACTTCAGAATGGAGATGGATAACTAGTGGTGTTCCCCAAGGGTCAGTCCTAAAACCAATCCTAATCAACTTATTCATAAGTGATTTGGAGGAAGGGGTAAACAGTGAGGTGGCAAAGTTTGCAGACGATACTAAACTGCTCAAGATAGTTAAGACCAAAGCACACTGTGAAGAACTTCATAATGATCCCACAAATCTAAGTGATTGGGCAACAAAATGGCATATGAAATGTAATGTGAATAAATATAAAGTAATGCACATGGGAAAAAATAACCCCAACTAGACATACAATATGATGGGGGCTAATTTAGCTACAACTAATCAGGAAAAAGATCTTAGAGTCATCATGGATAGTTCTCTGAAGATGTACACACAGTGTGCAGCTGCAGTCAAAAAAGCAAATAGGATCTTAGGAATCATTAAAAAAAGAATAGAGAACAAGATGGAGAATATCTTACTGCCCTTATATAAATCCATGGTATGCCCACATCTTGAATACTGGGTACAAATGCGGTCTCCTCATCTCAAAAAAGATATATTGGCATTAGAAAAGGTTTAGAGAAAGGCAACTAAAACGATTAGGGGTTTGGAACGGGTCCAATAGAAGAAGAGATTAAAGAGGGTAGGACTCTTCTGCTTGGAAAAAGAGGAGACTAAGCGGGGATATGATTAGAGGTATATAAAATCATGAGTGGTGTGGAGAAAGTGAATACAGAAAAGTTATTTACTTGTTCCCATTATATAAGAACTAGGGGCCACCAAATAAAATTAATGAGCAGCAGGTTTAAAACAAATAAAAGAAGTTCTTATTTACACAGTGCACAGTCAACCTGTGGAACTCCTTGCCTGAGGAGATTGTGAAGGCTAGGACTATAACATGGTTTAAGAGAGAACTGGATAACTTCCTGGGCGTTAAGTCCATTAATGGCTACTAGCCAGAATGGGTAAGGAATGGTGTCCCTAACCTCTATTTGTCAGAGTCAGAGGGTGGAGATGGATGGCAGGAGAGAGATCACTTAATCATTACCTGTTAGGTTCACTCCCTCTAGGGCACCTGACATTGGCCACTGTCGGCAGACAGGATACTGGGCTGGATGGACCTTTGGTCTGACCCAGTATGGTCATTCTTATGATGTGGCAAGAAAAATTTAAGATTGAAATACATTTTCCAAAACTGGACCCTCTTCTAAGCATGAACACTCATATGTATATGAGTAAGAAAGAATATATATATACTAGTTACAAATGGTTATTAAAAATATTGTGATTTTAGTTAATCTACTAAGGAGAATTTCTCCCCTCAAATTGCATGCTTCTTTGCAGTTTATAGAATTATCCTATTAGGAGAATATACTCCTAAACATAATTCTGCCAATCAAGAATTAACAGGTATGAAAGGACATCTACGCATTACAAATTAAGCTGTCATATGTATATGGTAAACTTACAAGGCATAGTAAATCCCAGTTAGCATTTGCACCATGAATTCAGACGAAACTGGAATCCTGCTATTTACTCCTTTGTATTTTCTTACTTGTTGCCGAGGATATCCACAGACACAGATTCTAGAGAAACCATGCATTTGGCATTAGTACAGATGTTAATTTAGATGACTCCATATCTAAAATATTACAATGCTAAGAAGAGTTTTCTATATGCCACAGCTAGAAGTGGAAATCACAAAGCAAATCCATCCAGCAATCAATTTTTCTGAATCAGATCACTCTTATGTATCCATTTTTAAAAATATGTGAAAAATAGGTGTTAAAAATGCCCTCTACTGGTAGAGTACAACTCCTTCATACTTCATTACACACAAAAAAGAAATTTAAGTCACTCATGCTACAAGCATATGGCAAACAAAATAGAGAAGTATCAGATTATTCATGATACTATACTTCACAAACACACACACTAGTGAATCTACCATATGTTGCACCTCATAAAATGAAATTACCTTTGCAGTATTACAGCATATTACATGTTCTAAATTTACCAAGTTACTCTAAAAATGGTAAAAATATCTTCTGCTTTGATGCAAGTTTTCAATTAGATTCCATCACAGATTGTAATTTATGTGGCTTTTGTAGATAAAAATGACAAACCTAACACATAGTAAATCACCAAATATACATTAATAGACTTTCTTCAAATACTAAAGGAACATAATGGCATTTAATTGCAGTATTTTAATCAAGTTTTGTTATGATGTCCTCCTCAAGGTGGAGACTGGAAGACATTAAAGATCAGAAACTAATTTTGAACAGTGTATAATGAAATACTCTCTTAGCAGATACTTTATCTTTGTAACACTCCTCTGGTTTCTGTTTGCAGTTTACAGTAAGTAGTACATGAATCTGACCTTTTCTGTCATAAACATAAGAAATGAATCTGAGACTGAGTCAAAAGATCTTCTATTGAACAGTATTCTTCAGGTGCCAATAGTTTTTCGAAATTAGGAGGTTCTATGTTTTAACCCTGGTTCTGCCATTGATTTGCTATGCATTCTTGGACATCTCTCTGTGCCTCATTCTGCCACCCAGTCTTTAATCATTCCTATTTGAAACTGTAAATTCTTTAGATGAAGAACTTCTCTCTATATATGTGATTGGGTTTTAGGCACTAATGTCATACAACTTTTGACAGAATGTTTCTCCTCAATCCGTTGAATCTTTTTGCTACACCTCCACATTTTCTATCTTATTCTTGTAATGCCATCCTATTTTTACAAATCTATATTCTTCAGACATCAATATTTTCCTCCTATGTTATATTTTTTCCAAGTTTACATAAAAATAACGCTAGCACCAGGCTCACAACAATGGTCTGTGGATATCCGCAAATATAAAGCAGATATCCACAGATTTGCAGGACTCTAGATATAAAATTTGGATCCACATCCATCCACAATCTACAAACATGGTCTATGGATATCCGCAGATTTTCAGGGCTCTAATTATGTGGTAGGAGTGATGGCATGCTGCATGAATTTTTACAGGTCTCCTATATGTCTGAAGAGGATTTTTGATGGTTTTGTTGGAGAATGAAGCTAATTTTACATTTAGTTATCCTTAAATATGTGGTCTCATGCCCCAGGTCTGTCTTGACAGTGGTGTTTATGAGCATTCATTCTAATCTATAAGTGATCTGAGCAGCATCTGGATCAATAGAGTTTATATTTGGATTTTAGGTGATTTAATAGATAATCAATGAAGAGAAACACTCAGAATGTGAGCCCATAAATTAAACTGCACTTCTGAGTTCAGTAAACATTCATGAGTTTTATTTCATGCTTCACAAAATAAGAGACAGTCTTTCATCTGAAGGTATTTTAGAGAAGATTAGATCCAACTGGCTATGTTTTTCTGCATGTCTTCATCACTAGTAAACTTGACCCAATCAAATTCTACAATTCAATTACAATTAAACTAGTATACTGTAATACACACACGTTGGTGATGATGCACAAGTAGCAAAGCACACAACTTAGCCTTTAGATCCCAGATGATTTAGCAAATAGGGAAAAAAAAATTTTTCCCCTTTAACTGCTCGGCCATGCTGAAAAAACAGTGCCAGGTTTAGCTATGCAGTTTACTTTTACACTTTCTACTTTTGGACAAATGCTGACTAGAAAAATTCCAACAGGCAGTAATACAAATGTTGTTAAAAAGTGTTAATGGATTCAGAAAAAAAATCCTGCTTTTATAGTCCTTTATATTTTCATCTTTGCAGGGTATAACCTAGAGTATTTTTCTGGAAACCTAAAAGTTTTCACCACCAAGAAAGTCTTGCCTCTGATACTGAACATCTAGATAGATGGCAATGAGGATAAGAGATATGAAATTAGGAAAATTGAACTTTTCTTGTATATATAAAGGTGTTTTCCTAGTCTCTATAGTTTATGAAATGGAAGACGTAGGCTATAAGATAATTAGGGACTGGAGAAAAGGATTATGGAGTTGTTTTGTGGACTAAGTTATACGAGTATGCTAGCTAGATTTTCCACATTAGTGCTTTCAGTCACTACAGCAAAGGCATTTGTCATTTCTTCTGGATCCATTTTCCACCTCTTCTTTTTTTTCCAGAAACTGAGTTTCCTTGGTAACCATGCTTGCTCTATTCTGCATCAGGCACTTCCCTGCATCACTCACTCTGGCTTTCCATGTTATTTTAAGGTTGCAAAGTCAAGCACTCAAAAATTAGGAAATGACTGAATTTAGGCTGCCCTGAAACTTTAATTTGGTCCCTTGTGTGTATAGATTTAATACAATCTAATTACATGACCCTGCTTCATTCTGTGCACAGGGAATGAAGCAGCCTTTCAACATTTTTATCATCATCCAGTCAATGACCCTTCTCCTTCTTAATGCATGCCAGCCAAAGCCTGCAAAGAATGGTGAATACTTGGGAAGATGGGCTCCTGAGATCATATGATGGGCCTGGGAGAGGAGTTTGTCAGGAGAGCCTGGCCCAGCTGACCTCCTGCTCCTGGACTTCCATATGCAATGTGTTTTTCAGCTGCAGAAGACACATGGGCCTGGCCTTAGATGAGAACCTGTTACAAAATTTTGGCACTATGCCAAAATAACTGAACCGCAAGTAACAAAAGGGGAAATAGATTTTCAGAAGTTTGTCTCAGCTAAACCTGAAAGGAATTAAATGGGACAATGCCAGCAGCACTTCCCTGATCTCGGTTTATCCCAGCCAAATTTCAAAGGCTTGCAGCAAACAGTGATATTCGAGCTTCCCAAACAAATGATGCACCCATTTATGATATGTTAGACACCACCTGGGGGTGGTGCTCCCCCTATAATTAATCAAATGATCAAAGTACCCTGGAGCTGTCAACTCTTGTTTGTTCAACTTACACAAAAATTAGTTCCCAGAGAACTAGATCCTGGTGATGGGTTAAAAAAAAAAATCTACACCACAGAGAACTACAAAAACTGTGGAATGTGCTTTCATTAAACTAGCACTCAAACCGAAAGCCAGAAATTCCAGAATGTCTGAAACTCAAGATTAAGAGGGGTCTATTTTCATTCTCTTGCTTAATGATAAATAAGATCACATAGAAGAACATAAATTGTTGGGCAAAAGTCAACATGGTTTATGTAAATGATGTTTTACTAATCTATTAGAGTTCTTTGAAGGGGTCAACAAACATGTGGAGCAGGGGGATCCAGTGGACATAGTGTACTTAGATTTCCAGAAATCCTTTGACAAGGTCCCTCACCAAAGGCTCTTATGTAAATTAAGTTGTCATAGGATAAGAAGGAAGATCCTTTCATGGATTGAGAACTGGTTAAAAGACAGGGAACAAAAGGTAGGAATAAATGGTAAATGGTAAACTTTCTGGAGGTTAAGTCCATTAATGGTTATTAGCCAGGATGGGTAAGGAATGGTGTCCCTAGCCTCTATTTGTCAGAAAGGGGGAATGGATGGCAGGAGATGGATCACATGATCAATACCTGTTAGGTTCGCTCACTCTGGGCACCTGGCATTGACCACTGTCGGTAGACAGGATACTGGACTGGATGGACCTTTGGTCTGACCCAGTACGACCATCCTTATATTCTTATCATGAGTCCACAGGCTGGGATTTCATGCGATACCACCAACCCTCTGAAGCCCAAGACCTATTTCATCTTTGCTCAGGACTTTCTCTGCCATTAAGTATACTGATATTCCACTTAAAGAGAAAGAGTAGAGAGCCAGCAAGTCCCTCATATATAAATGATATCACAAGACTTATACTCTATCTGATCTGGAAACTTATGCTTGTTTACTTTCCTTCATCAAGGCTTAGGGACTTAAGACATACTTAAAAAGCATTCAACTAAAATCCATATTGTCCAATAAATGTTTTAGGGCACATGTGACTAGGGTCCAGGGCTGTGAAATTAGATCATACATTCTTTAGGGCAGGAACCACGTCCAATTTTATATATACAGCAGACAAAATGGGATTATAATCCCATAGGGGTCCCTGAGCACCACAGTAGCCTCAGTGACAAGAGTCCTGTGGCACCTTAAAGACTAACTAAAGTATTGAAGCATAAGCTTTTGTGGGCTAATACCCACTTCCGACAATGTATCAACATGCAGTGTCAGGCAGAGTGCAAGTGATAACCATTGCAGTTGTTGTACATTTATATTTGTCTTCAAAATATGCCTTTTTTAGATCAAGAAAAATGTGAAAGATGGTTGATGACAATACAGACTTTCCCACATTAACCCGGCTAATATACTTCAATCCTATAGGTCATGCTTCAGAACAGGAGATTGTTTCCATCTTTGTCCTCTCCATGGTTGTCTATAATGTTGTCATCATCCATCCACTAAAGAATTAGTTATGGGTTTACTAGAGAATGCACACTGAGGCTACTATCAGAGAGGTAGCCGTTAGTCTGGAATTGCAGAAGTGACAAAGTGGGTATTAGCCCACGAAAGCTTATGCTTCAATACTTTAGTTAGTCTTTAAGGTGCCACAAGACTCTGTCACTTCTGCAATTCCAGACTAACACAGCTAGCTCTCTGATAGTAGCCTCAGTGTGCATTCTCTAGTATACCCATAACTAATTCTTTAGTGGATGGATGGTGACAACATCATAGACAAGACTGATATCCATGGAGAGGACAAAGATGGAGATAATCTCCTGTTCTGAAGCATGACCTATAGGATTGAAGTATATTAGCTGGGTTAATGTGGGAAAGTCTGTATTGTCATCAACCATCTTTCACATTTTTCTTGATCTAAAAAAAGGCATATTTTGAAGACAAATATAAATGTACAACAACTGCAATGGTTATCACTAGCACTCTGCCTGACACTTTGCATGGTGATTTCAGTATGCATTCAACAAGAAACAAAACCAAAGGAGATTTTATCTTTGGATCATCAGAGCAAAAGACAAAAAAAGAGTCATGCTAAGACTCATGTACTTCTACTAGAACCAGCAACTGAGACAGGGAGTAGAGATTATGAAATAAGCTTCAGTGAACAATATGCTTATTTACCATTCAATAGCAGATGGCGTCTTGGTAAGTCTAGAATAGCAGTCTGAGTCTAGGCATATAGAAAGATAACCAACTATGGTTAAAAGCAGAGGTATTTGTCTATAAAGATTGGGATCATTAGCTTTATTGCAACACCAATTACCTATATTTTTTAACTGGGCATAGCTTCCTTAGTATGCATACTTTTATTTTATGGAATGATTACTGGTAATACATGAGTAAGCATAGGGCCCTTATACTGGGAAAATAACTAGAAATTTTCTCTGATTTTCAGCTAAACTTTTTTTTTTTTAAAGGTGCATTAGATTGAAAATAGAACTCTGTGATGTATTGTAACTGCTAAAATCATGAAAGGCTTCCCAATCTAGCCACTCATCTGATACCAATATCACTCAGAACTTTAAATATGTACCCTAGGCCAAGTTATTTTCTACAAAAAAAATCACCTAAAATGGAAAGAGGGGAACAGGATTCCTCTGATACACAGCACCAAAGTAGGATAAAGATAATGAAAACAGAGGCATTCATTTGTGCTGTCACTATTACAAAAGGTATCTGAACAGAGAATTCTGTATACAATAAAATCAAAGGCTAGGGAAATTCACATAATTGATGTGCTGCCAATGTTATCTCTAATCTTGAGTTTGACCTTTGTAAACTGATATTGTTAAAGGCTTGTCATGATGAATAGCAACAGTATTACATTTCCAAATCTTAGTTTGATAAAAAATAATTAGCCTTTCTAGAAAGGCTGTTCAGTGTAACTCAGACTTTTACATTTATTTGGGCAGATCCTTCAGCAGAACCATATGATATGCCTAAGATATCCTGCTGATTCACTTAATGAGAGGAAGGGAAAATTCTTTAGAGGGAATCCCACTATCTCTTCCACAGATCCTCATCAGACCTAGCCCATCACCAGATCCACATCCACAGACTTAAACACACTGAAACATATCCTGGACCTCTTGTATAAACCTCTCCATTCTCCTTAAATTGCTTTAAGCAAGGAGATCTTTGGAAATACTTATGGATTTGGAAGGTAGACTGTATGAGGGACTGAGGGAATTTAAATCCTGCTATTACACAGTTCACGTTTATAGTTTTATAAGCATCAAAATAGACCATCATTCAGTACCCAAACTCATAATGTTTATTCAGAAATGAACTTTGGTTTGCACATTACATCTGCAGCCACTCTATTTGGTTAACCTCAGGATAACTATCAAAACTTAATGAAGCAGGGTAATCAATGCCTCATTTTCCTATGCAACTTTTAACTCCTACACATTTCTGAAACTTCCTCCTCAGGTCTCCAAGGTACCTCTAGCAAGTAGTGGTATGTTTCTCTGAGTATAAAATGATTCTTTACAGTACTTAAAAAAAGAAAAAGCATCCTAACTAATCTTATTCCCTCAGGATAAACACAAAACAAAAAACACACAAAGACCCAAACCTGACAGCAGTAGCTGCCCTTGTGAAGTTTATGTGATGGTGCTTGAGGTCTTTGAGTTAAGTGACTAGTGGAAAACTGTTGTGTGTTATTGTTTATGGAATTTCAGGATTCTGGTTCTTGTTTTTATCTGCACAAGATAATCACCCCATTCATGAAGCACTGGAATGGGTTACCCAAGGGAGGTGGTAGAATCTCCTTCCTTAGAGGTTTTTACAGTCAGGCTTGACAAAGCCCTGGCTCAGATGATTTAGTTTGGGACTGGTCCTGCTTTGAAGAGGGGGTTGGACTAGATGACCTCCTAAGGTCCCTTCTAAGCCTGATATTCTATGATCCTTCACACCACCTCACTTCAAAGTTAGACACAGGACACATTTGCAGGATTTGTGAGAGAATGTTTGGATTTTACGAGAGTCATGTTCTTCATTGCATCTTCTTCACTGGGTTGTATATTTCTTGTGGAAAAAATGCAGGGCATTTCTTACACTGGAGCAAATATATCCCAAGAGTTTTCAGGTGAGTGACTGATTTAAGCTAAATATTAAAGCAATGGTTCCCAAACTTTAAACAGCCTGTGAACCTCTTTCACTAAAATACCAAGTCTCGTGACACCCCCCCCCCCTTAAAAATGAATATTTCCAGGGATTTTCTCCTTTACTTGAATATAAATTATAAAAGCAGTAATTTCATAAATATAAAATGTTTTTATGACATGCTTATTACACACTATATTATTATCATCATTACAGTATTTTTATTATATTATGAAAATGGCAACACTCTTCCAAGATCTCACTTTCGTAGCTTGTATCACTTTGAATAAGCCTGTTATATGACAAGGCTCCTATGTTTCATCACGAAGTATCAGATGTGAAACAGCATGAAGGTATTTAAGAAGCCAACTCAAAGAGTTCCTCCTACACAAGCATTCAGGTCTTGAGCAGTCCCGGCAAACAATAGACGTTACAACAAAGCTTAAACATGTCCTTCATAATAATTTTAAAAATAGTACTAGCTGCTTATTTAATTTTAAAAACAGCAAAAAATATCCACCTTCCTTTCCATTTCTTATAAGGAGTCTTGAAGTTTAAATCTCCTCAGTGTTATAGATATTCTTGCTTTGAACTGCTTAGCTCTTGGAAGTCCAGGGGCTCTGGGCTGCTGGCCCTGTGTTGCCCGGGGTCCCCAGGGACAGCTCTGTCCACCATTAGGGATTTTTTTCCCCGAGAACCCCCTGTAATATTTCATGAACCCACTTTTTACAAACCATTAAAGTAACAAATTCATGAAGTAGGTTATCATTAAGCTTAAAAGTAAGATGTACTACATACATTCATAACAAGAAATAAAAAATTTCAAAGAACTAATACACATTTGTCACATGTATTGCCACTTTCAATATCATGACAATTATGAGTTCTCTAGACTTCACAAATCTTAGTAAAATATTAAGTCAGTCAAGTTCCCAGCTGTATAGCAACAAAAATGTAAAGTATCAAAACTCAGTTTAACAAACCTTGCAACAGGATACTAGTATTAAAGGAATATAAAAAAAAAATCATTTCTGACCATCTTTACCCAGTGTTTCAACAAAAAGTTACTATTATAACTAAGATTTTTTTTTCTAATCTAGATTGTCTCATTGTTTCCCCTATTGATGAGTCTCATACAGTAAGAAGGGAAAGAAAAGCCATTTTAAAGTACAGTAAACCCTCGATTTAACGGACCTCGATTTAACGGACTTCGGATGCAACGGACAAAATTTCTAAGCAAGTCTGATGAATCCGAAATCCATTTGTCGAGGGCTGGCTGCCGGCTCCTGGCTGCCGCCCGGGTCACAGCAGCGGGCGGGCTGGCTGCCGGCTCCCGCCCGGGTCATGGCAGCGGGCGGGCTGCCGGTTCCCGGGTCCCGCCCGAGTCCTGCCAGCGGGCGGGCTGCCGGCTCCCTGCCAGGACCCGGGCGGGCTGGCTGCCGGCTCCCGCCTGCGGGCGGGCGGGCGGGCGGGCTGCCGGCTCCCGCCTGGGGCCGGGCGGGCGGGCTGCTGCTCCGACAGCTCGTTTTTTTTTATTATTAAATAACGGACTTTCTGATTTAACGGACACCCCCTCGCCCGCATTAGTCTGTTAAATCGAGGTTTTACTGTATAGACAATGTGACTGTAAACCAAAACAATTTACAGGATGTTTCAGGGTCAACCGGTGTTTTACATAACTGTAGTATTTTCAGGTATACTGCATGACTGTTTCAACTTCTTGTTTAAAACTGTCTGGACTTCTCGTTGCCTGTGTCTGTTTAATATATTCAGCATAAAGAAAGTTTACCTTGAGCAAATTTGACACAATGATTGAAGAGAAACTGCAGGCATGTAGCTTAAGGCAGCATTATAACACAGCAGGAGGAATGTCAGCACTTCAAACCTAAAGAAAAAAATATTCAAAATGCTCAAAAATGTAAGTTTAAAGTATCAACACATTTTAGTACTTTTCCCTTTTAAAAGTGAATATAGAATATATTAATAAAATATGCCATGCACAGGAACCATACAAGAGATTCTACTATAAATAACATATATTTACAGCACCGTTGAATCACAGCAACATAGAGTTAGAAGGGACATAAAGAAGACATCTAGTATAGCCCCCTGTGCTAAGGCAGAATCTCCAGTGATGGGGATTCCATAACCTCCTTTAGAAGCCTATTCCAGAGCTTCACTATCCTTATAGTTTGACAGTTCTTCCTAAAATCTAATTAAAATCTTCCTTGCTGCAGTTTCCTTTACTACTTATCCTATCTTCAGTGGACATGGAGAACAATTGATCATTATCCTCTTTATACCAGCCTTAAATATATTTAAAGACTTATCGGGTTCCATCCTATCTTCTATTCTCAAGACTAAACATGACCAGTTAGGTTTAAAAAAACAAATATTCTTCATATGTCAGATTTTCTAAACGCTTTATAATTTTTGTTGCTCTCCTCTGGACTCTCTCCTGTTTGCCCATATTTTCCCCAAAAGTTGGCACCCAGAACTGGACACTATATTCCAGCTGAGGCCTCACCAGTGCCACACAGAGTGGGACAATTACCTCCTGTTTCTTACATACAACACTCCTGTTAATACACCCCAGAATGATATTAACCTTTTTCACAACTACAACATATGGTTGATTCATTGAATTTGGGACCTACTATAAGCCCCAAATCTTTCTCAGCAGTACTATCAGCTAGCTAGTTATTCCCCACTTTATAGATGTGCATTTGATTTTTCTTTAAGTGAAGTACTTTGCACTTCTATTAACTGAATTTCTTGTTGAATTCAGACTAAAGTGAAACCTCAGAGTTAGACACCTTGTGAATGGAGCTTGTCTGTAGCTCTGAAATGTTTGTAATTCGGAACAAAGAGCAGTTCGAGCTCCAGATCCTGCAGCTGACACTCCAGGCCAGGCATCAGCAGCAGCTGAGCTCCCTACTCAGTGCCGACATGAGTTTGTAAGCTTGTCCCTCTCCTCATAGGGTATGTGTGTGAAAACAGTGCATCCTCCTCCCAACCAGAGAGGGAGTAAAAACAGCACAACCCTCTCCCAGCCAGGGTAGGCGAATGGGTGAAAATGGTGCAGACCTCAGCGCTGCTCTTGCTTTGCTGGCTCCAACTGGGAAAGGGATGTGCTCTTTTTACCATCCATTAGGCCAGGAACCCTGTTAAAGAAGGAAATTAGATGGATTTGTCATGAACAAGTCATGCCAAACCAATGCAGATTCCTTAAAACCCTATTACTTCTCTATGTGGTTACTAACAGATTTCTTAATCATTTTTTCCGATATCTTTCCAGGTATCAAAGTCAGGGTGACTGGCCTATAATTTCCCAAGTTCTTCTTGCTCCCCTTTTTAAAGAGAGGTACTATGTTTGCCATTCCTAATGTATTTAAAGAATCTCTTTCTGATTTTGTCACATGGTGACTTAGTAACATATATCATTAAAGCTGTAGACAGAAGCAGTTAAATGGTTTAAATCTGCAAGTCAGCGTTCTCTTCATGTAGTGAAATGCAATACAAGAAGTTATTTGCAAATCTAGATTAAGATTAAGATATAATTTTAAAAATATGCTTCATAAAGTATTTTTAAACACATATGTCAAGCAACTAATTCCTAAGATTCTAAATTACCAACTTACAACTGTAAATTTAGAAAATATTAGGATAACAAAACCAAAAATAATGAAGCTACTTTAACCATTTTTATGGATTTTCATGCAAGATCTTACTGCAATTTTACCTGTTTTGTGCTGTCAACATCTCTCTTTGAGGGTGAGGTCCACTGTATACGACTCTGGACAAACCATGCTGGGATAAAGCTCCCTCTGTAAGAGCCATGGAACCAATGCTGGAAGGCTAAGTAAACAGGTATAAAGGATTCCAAACATTTGTCCTCTTAAAGTCTCATTTCAAAGTGGAGTTAAAAATAGACAAAAAAAGATGGAAAAGTTGTACCTGTGCATACATTTTGAACCTACATAAATCTATCTGGCTGCTTTCTTATGTTATGTAATATGGCAACTGCCCTGAGATTAGGAGAAAAAGTTAGGAAACAAAGCTATAAAAAAAGTTGGCACTTAAAATAATTTTAAAACAAGTCAAGCTCAAATGGCCTCATTAGAAGACAATAGCCACAAAAGGTATTGTCTGAAAAGTAAAGTGTGTCATTACATCATTATGTATAACAAACTGTTCACATTGCCTTCTTTAACTGGCCTCAGCATAAAAAGAAACTGTGCAGTCCATCTGGTAACAACCATGCATTTCAGTAATTTCACTCACTTCATGATACACTGAAGGTTTGGACAAGGATGGAATTGTGAAACTCAGCACTTTACTATGCCCCTGTTTGTCAACTATTTCCTGTAAGACACAAAAGACATCAAGGGTTACAATATTAAAATGTTTATTGTGAAAAGAAGAAGAGCTCAGTTAACATGCAAGAAATTTTATATTCTCGGGGGAAATTCTGAGTTAGTTAAATATCATTATCTGCTCTAGAATGCAACTATTCAGCTAGAAGCTTCGTGTAGCCTTGATATTTTCCCCAAAACTAAGTGGTGTTGGCTATTTTTGAATTCACTTAAAATAAAGACATTTGTTGTTACAGTAGACTCTCGATTATCCAGGATTGGGTTAACCAGGATGTGGATTAACCAGGATGTCAAAAAAATACACATAACTCGCAAGGCCGGCTCTGGCTTTGTTGCCGCCCCAAAGCGCACACACACACAAAAAAACCCACCATGGTGCAGGGCAGCCAGTGAACCAACACCCCTCCCCCTGGTGCAGGGTGGCTGGTGAACCAACCCCTCCCCCCCATATTTCCTATGGTTGGTGATTTTCCGGGATTTTATTAACCAGGATTGATTTTTTCCCTATCATCCTGGATAATCGAGAGTCTACTGTATTTGTTAATTGATACATACTGGACATTTTTAATAGTGTACAAAAGAAATATAAATTTCTAGAGAGTCTGTTGCAAAATATTTGTCTGAAATAGATATCTAATTCTTAACAGTATTATCCTTTATTTTTAAAAGCCATACTGTACCTATTCTTTACTACTACTACTACTGAGGAGTAAAGGCTGAAGGGGTCTAAACCTGGTAAGAAAACCCTCTTCTCCACAGCATAATAATGGTTAACTGGATATTTAAAACACAAAAAAACACAAAAAAACACACCACACTTAATTATGTTTTAAATCCAACTCCACCATAACATGATCTAAACACTATCTGATAAATTATACTTCAGAACATTTGCATGGGAAATTTTAAGTTTATTAGAGCATATTTACACATGGGTGAGTGGGATGGTCCCTAGAGAAACTATATTCATGGATGCAAGGTTCAAAGAAAGGGAATTACTTTCCTGCAAGATGAGACCTTCAGAGCAACAGGCATGTTATCCCTGCATCTTCGTGCACGATTAACAGAATGATCAAAAAAGATGTGCAAACTATGCCACAGAGAAGCACTGGTCCACAGTGTTTCAAAGCAAAGGCTTCAGAAATGGGAAACTTTGAATCAAATCTGACTGGAAGAGTGGGGGCAGAATCAATAAATGATACTCAATTGTGCTGTTGAAATCCACAGGAAAGAGGGAGCAATAGAGAATGTAGCTCAGCCACATGATCTTCAGTAACATGGAATTCAGGACACAGAAGGCTGTGTACTCTAAATATTTGTTATCTAAAGATAATTGAACCCTTCAACATCAGAATTTATATCTCCAAAAACAGGGCAGAGAGAAAGTTTAAGGAGAACTGGATTTCTCATTGTATCTATTACAATATCACCACTGTGTTGGAAAGCCAAAGGTAATAAGATGGAGTGAAGGACTGGCAAAGCAGGAGAGATGGTTAGATTGGAGCCGATGAAAGCTCACATGTACACTGTTCTTTGAACAGAATATAGCTACACACCCCATCATTCTCCATGTCACCATGGACCTTGAACTGTTGGTATTCCCTCATTCCCTAGCCAAGAGGCAAGAGTAATTGACTAGGAGTCTGGTCTCCACAATCTTCCAATGGACTGAATCATCTCCAGAAAGAGGTCTCCCATAGTCAAACTGGCCCAGAGATGGAGTAGGGAGGGGGCAGGAGCCAGCCTCTATAGCCAAAATAAATAAAGCACTTCCTGACAGACAGGCATCACCAGAATTGTCTTTTCCAAGTCCCCTACTTAGGCCTGACTGGGAAAGAGATAAGAAAATAAAGCATCCAAGAGAAGAACAGACTATTTGGGGGACTGCCTAGTACTTTGCTGTGCTCTATCTGCCTGTAAACCATTACAAGACCAAACTGCTTATACTAAAAGCAGAATACCAATTGTGGTGCAATGTCTGGCTATGATGTACAGGAGCCTTTGGGTGCCAAAACTGTTCTAGTGAGCTGTTTCCATGAGTGCTGGTAGACATGGTTATCCAATTGTCCACTTCAAGATCGATACTTCCTGTTTGTGAAAAAATTACCAGAGCCACTGAGGTACTCCACTGAAGCATTCATTCCCTCCTTGTTGCCCCAAAGATCTAGAACAGATAGACAGTGCCAGAAAGGAGTAACCATGAATAGATACAGTTTGACTACGGGAGCAGCAAAGAATTATTATGAACCTTCCACGGTAGCAGCTTCTAAATCAGACACCACTGAACTATTCAAGACCATGAATCACTTTTATAAACCCAGTATGCCTCTACTCAACTCCAGTATCTAGTTCTTAATGTGAGATGAATGCTAGTTCAAAATGATGACTTGCTGATAATATATAAAGTTGCATTTTCAGCTGCATATAAGCAACATATATAAGACTCCTAGAATAGAAACACACAGGCTCTTAATTTTTGTCTTGAAGGAGCCCTTAGATTGTTTACTCTCCACTCCAATACGGAGAGTTCATCTGCTACCAAAAAAAGTCCACTAACATTTTAGGTATTTGAATAATTATATGTATATACAAACCAAGTTGTAAACTCCTAGGAGAAGAGCCTCTATGCAGCCACTGCTCTGCAGATCTCTGCTGGCTGAGACTGCCAGGTAACACCACATCAATTCTGGCAGAAACTGCAGGGTGAATCGTTGTAATCGTTCCTCTCCACTGCGATAGAACTCAAAAAGCTGGTGGCAAACTGGCTCTAGCAGCTGGAATAATATAAAATGTAATCGTCAATGGAATAAAACCTGATCACAAGATATTATCTCCTTCTGCTCAATAAGTATGGAGGCCAAAATGTTAATTTTCAAAGCAGAAGTAACTGAACTTTTAACAAAAATATATATTAATTTCATGTGTTATGAAGTGACTGATAGAGGCTGGCTGAATCTTCCCTATACCCACCTTCACCCTCCAATCTGGCCCAGTGGATAAGATAGAAGATTACACTTTTACCTGCAGGAGAATTCCAGTGGCTCATTTCCTTCCTCCTTTGTCCCTCTCCAATCCCATAAAGGGGTTGGATGAAGGAGGATCTTGGTGAATATTTCCTATTCATAAGTGAGGAGTAGTAGTAGCACAACGGGGTAAAACTTTCAAAACAATAGAAACCTAAGTATGAATACAGTACAGAACTCTCACTGAGTCAGCATAGACAGCTTTACTGCACAATCTAAGGAAAAGACTACAAAGAACTTTCTCGCCTACCCCCAAAATGAATAAAGTTAGCAGCATATGAAACAGGCAGGGACGAAATTTTAAGAGGGCTGAGTCCTACACACAAAAAGTAAAAGATTCTGAATCTCTTATCCACAAGTAGTGAGAGGAGAGACTCTTATCCTGGCTATAAAATAAAGACGTATGTCAATCCTAAAGAAACTGATTAAAAAATAGGTCCTCGATGCACCAAAATCATCAGGCTTTGCACTACTGAGACTCTTCATGCAATTTAGAACTCATTTTAACCAATTCCAGTTACTACTTATAACTAAACCATGATAATTGCCACAATCACATTTTAGCAAGTTACATATTCCTTTACTCTTGTAGGACAGAACAACCTCTGGGCAAATACTGCTGAGTTACTGAGCACCCACATATTTGGAGAATTAGTGTTTTCCCAGTCTCATAGGACCTTGCCTTTGGTGTACCTTACTGCAACAGAATACATAATACACAAATATATATTGTATATAAAACTACACTACACATGCACAATCCAATGGTACAGGATTTAGATAGCTGTGTGTTAGGGAAGAATAGAGCTCAAGTTGTTACACATTCTAGTTCTCCTTGCCTGGTGGTGTAAATTCTGCAAGTTATTTGACAACTTTTTACTATCTTCAGAACGTGGTCCCATGTGGACAGGTTATCTGCCACAGAAAGGTGATTGTAGACAGTTACTTGCATGAGCTAAGACCAGAACAAAAATAGCGAGTGTTAAATAGTTGCATGTTTCCTATACCACTATTCCATTCAGTGTTGAAACCGTTAGCCATATCAAGCATCCCTTCTGCAATCTTCAACATTTAAATCAAAGATATGTTTCCACATCAAAACGCTGGCAATTACTGTAGGTTTCAATTTTCAGTGAATACATAACACGGTATGCAAGCTTCATGGCAGGATCAATTCCTTTAGTGGCACAGAATTTCCAAACCTCTATTTTTAAAAAGAATCAGAGAGGTAGCCATGTTAGTCTGGAATAGCAGAGGTAACAAAGTCCTGTGGCACCTTAAAGACTAACTATAAAGTTTTGAAGCATGAGCTTTCGTGACGAAGTGGGTATTAGCCCACGAAAGCTCATGCTTCAAAACTTTATAGTTAGTCTTTAAGGTGCCACAGGACTTTGTTACCTCTATTTTTAAAAAGAGATTCACTGCAGAGTATAAAATAAGTATTGAAGAAGAAAGAAAGAATGTACTCAAATCATGCAATGCAATGCAAAAAAATTGCAACATACTTGCAGGATGAGATTTCCAAAAGCTTAAGGGAATTAGGTTTCCAATTCCCACTGGAAGACAATAGAAGCTAAGTACCTAATTCCTATGGGTGATTTTGAAAACCTCACCACACATAATAGTTTGACTGATTAATTCCAACACACAAAAATGGAAGTTTATTGGGATTTCTATTGGAACCAAGGAATCCCATTGCTGATAATAACCAGGTAACAAGGCCATATAATATTCTGATGACTAATATGCTGGACTCTTGCTCTTGTGAAAATGTTGAAAAGGGAGACTGATGCTGATATAGCAGGTGACAGCTCTTGCCTAGGTTGTAGATCCCCCAGACTCAACCTTGGTTAGCCCAAAAATGACAGTGAGTGCTGACAGATTACTACATCTCTGTCACCTTTTGGAACCATAGACTGTAATTCATTTGAGTACGTATGGTGTCTACTTTAACCTGTAAATAACTCTCTCATTTCTTCTTCCTAATTAATAAATCCTTAGTTTACTAGAGGATTGGCTACAAGCATTGTCTTTGGTGTGAGATCTGGGGTACAAACTGATTTGGGTTAATTGACTGGTCTCTTCAGACTGGAAGCAACCTGAATATTTTGTGATTTTGGGAGTACAGCAACCCTTTATGACCGGGTCCATCTTGCCTAGGTTGCAATATAGACTGGACTGACTGACTCCATGGCAAAATGGTCAGAGTGCTTCAGGAGTTCATGTTTGTTACATTCTATAATTAAATTTCACCAACTCAGTACCACCAGTTTGGGGTGTCTGCCCTGCTTTTTGACAATCTGCCTTGAGGTTGGCA
This sequence comes from Sternotherus odoratus, assembly GCA_032164245.1. NCBI lineage: Eukaryota > Metazoa > Chordata > Testudines > Kinosternidae > Sternotherus > Sternotherus odoratus. The sequence goes on along the minus strand of JAVMKO010000002.1, from coordinate 173,942,799 downwards.
CTCAACTTTGTGTACCATTCCAGACAGCGTGACACAGACCTTACTGAAAATGTTCATCTGACTGACTCTCAGAAATGGATTCCAAGTCATTTAACTTCTGATTCTATCCCATATTTGGCCACTACTGCAGCTTTGCTGGCATTCATTCACACACAAGATTCAAAAGTTATAATCCTAGAAAATGATGGGACAAAATAATGCTGGGTATGAGAGAGAGTGGTATTAAATTTCTATTGAGAAAGTAAATTCAGCAGTAAAGTCATCACTTCATTAAGCCTTATAAATTCAGGGAGCTGACTTATGATGGGACAAGGTATTATTGAGCATTTTTAACTCTCTCAAATACTGAGAGAGAGGTTCAGGGTTATTGTAACTGTAATTGTGATGTGCAAACTGTGTACAGTCCATGGAAAATTATCTCTGACTGCACCACTTAATTCCCATGTGATCTTCCTAATTTACAACTTCAGTTATAAAAGAGTGTGCTTGTAGAAGGGACTGTTGAGGAACAAGGCAGTATTTCTCCCCCATTTAGCTTTAGGGAGATGACACCACTGGACAAGAAATACAAATCACCTCTGGTTCAGAGAATTTGTCAGTATCTAGAGTAGGGTGAGCACCATCAGATACTAGAAAATTAGGCCAAATTTGGAAGCAGAATATTTAGCTGGAGCTCCTGGGAACCTTGTCTTTCTCTCCAGCACATTAGTCCTTGCTAATCCCATTGTGTTAGGTGAATAATGGAAGGGAAAAGAACACATCTTACAGTAACTGTGGTTCAAGATGTTCTGTAACACATGGATCCCACTCTGTGCACATACACCCTAGGCACAGGAGATCAGAGTTTATTTAGCCAGCAGTATCTGTTGGGACTTGGTATGCTCCCTGCATGACCATGCTATCCCTCCCAAGGGCATAAAATAGCAGATCACTCTACTGCAAGTCATTTCCTTTGCTGCCCTGAATTCCAATAACATTCAAGAGCTTCAGGAAAAGATAGTGGGCATGGGATCCACGTATACAGAACAAAGAAGAATCACAGTTACTGCAACGTAAGTAATCGTTCTCGGAGTATCTGTACACATGGATCCCATCTTGGTGATTACCCAGCAATTAACTCCTCCAGGAGGTGGAAGCTAGGAGCTAATATAAAGAATGACAGGAGTACTAGAACTACTGAGTAACTACTTAACAATCAAGAGACAATAGTATCTTAGAAAACACTGACGTTTTTCCATTTCACTGCTACAGAAGGAACAGTTGAGGATGCTCCACTCTTTATGCCCTCAGGAGCGATAGCATGATGGTATGCAGGGATCTTTGACTGGCTCAAAAGCACCACAGAGTGTTAAAATTTTAATGTTACATGAACCACAAAGATGTTTGTCTCACATGGCACACACCCAAGAAATTGATATATTGGTATGCAAATTCTATGGAAGCACATATACACCTAAACACACAGAAGCTCAGTCTCTCTTGCTTCAAGGAACTGCTTTGCATTAGAGCAGCCCTAAGGATACCAACTGCAAGATAGACTAAGATGCAAGTTCAACAACCAGAATGGAAGGGTCCAAGCGAGTTGATCCTGCATTCTTTCAAATTATATCCAGGGACATGGTTAAAGACCCCTCCAACTCCCAGAGAGGTGTTTGTGACTTTGTCTTTGCTTGTGCTATCAACTACAAGCATGTTACTTTTCTGGACTCAGAACTCCTAATTCCCTCAGACCATTAGTTTCTTTCAAGAAATCCAATGAGGAGCTTTCATCTGAATTACAAGTTGCTTGAGATCTTCACTCCTATTGGAAAGTCCTTTCATTTTGCCCCTCACCTATAGAGTACCACATATTAATCCACTTTTATAGTAACACGATAAACTATCATTTTAGAGATTGCCATGCACTTAAGTGAATGGCAGTTAGATATATATCAAGCTCAATATTCCAGAACTTTCGTAATTGAAACTTAAGGTCATATTTTAAAAAGTAAATCAACCAAAAGGAAGCTGCACAATCCTGAATGTAAACATTTTGTTTCTTTTCCAAACACTTCCAATACACATTTTTATTTTTTGTTCAAGTCAATCATCGTTGTTCTCACCTAAATTAAAAACTATAAGCAATGTAATAAAACACGTATAGCAAAAACTGCAAGAGGAAACACTGATCAGGGTCTCCTCTCATGGAAACACCAGTCAGTCAGAGGCTTCAATATTCAATTGGCCTTGAATCATAATGTCAGACTCTGAGATTATACAATTTGCCAATTCACTTTTTAATCCTATGCCTGAGTCCTGAGAAATGTGAACTATTAGACTATATATGGTTTGAGAGTAGTGAGACTGAAAAACTAATTGCATGGTATTATATCACTGCCAAAGAATGGATCATACCCATATTTTAACATTTTGTTATGAGAGAACAAAGTCCTAATCAGATTCTAATCATAACTATTTGTATCATAAATAGTATTTGAACTACAAATGTGGCTTTGGGGGGAGGGGGGGAGGGGGGGGGGTTCATCCATGCATTCATGGTCTACTGACACACCAAACTAAAATCTTAGAGATATGTGCACCTACCTCACTCTGTGGTTCCCGGATAACTTTGTATAAAGATGAAACCAGAGAACTCTTGTCTTTCAGATTTGTAGCATAGTTAGAAATAGAAGCTTCTGGAAGGGTCTGAAATCAAACAAAAATATTTTTTCTTTTTATGTCATCACTGCAATATTGTATGGCTTTTTATTCCTTTTATTGAAAGAAGGCCATTTTATTGTGTCAGCTGGCTTTTCTGTTTTTATAGCATCCTTTCAACTGCAATAGTATTTATTCACATAGTACTGCAGTTGAAAGGATGCTATAAAAACAGACAATGTTCCATGTACAAAAAAAAGCATTTCTGTATCATCTTTACAGTTTAATAAAATCCCTGTATTTAATACACACTGCTGAAAGGCAAGTTATTAAAACTTACATTTCACCATGCCACAGTTTTGTACAGAATTTAATTAAACTGGGTGGAAAACAACTAGTGGGCCACAATTTCACCCCATGTTTACCCAGCCTGAACAATGTATTAAAAAAACAATCAGTTTAAAAGAGCAATAAGAACTGCAACTTTGAGATTAGGATACGCATACAATCAGGCGTGGGTTTTGGTTGGGTGTTTTTTTGTTTTGTTTTTTTGGTCTGCAAGTAGCTATGGGTCCTCTCTTCCAGAGGATCTGAATATCTACAGACATATGGAAGCTATAGGGTGCTCCACTCTTCCCCTCCCATCCCAAAAAAGCACCAAATATGGGTCATTTGAGCATGCATTTCACCCCCTTTCCAGCACCAACCAGAGTTCTGACTGGCAATGCTTACAAAGGTCACTGTTAGGTTTTCAGTAGTTTACAAACTTTTTCAAATAGAGCTGTTACACTTAAACTCATCATTCCTAGCTCTCATATAGTGCTTTTCAGCCACAAAGGTCAAAGTGTTTCACAAAGGATGCAATCATAGAATCTAAGAGTTAGAAGGGACCTCAGGAGATCATCTACTCCAGCCCCGTGCTCAAAGCAGGACCAATCCCATTTTTGCCCCATAAGCCTAAATGGCCCCCTCAAGGACTGAACTCACAATAGTGGGTATAGCAAGCCAATGCTCAAACCACTGAGCTATCCCTCTCCCCAGCCCAATCTTAATCCTCATTTTACAGATGCGCAAACAGGCACAGAAATGATGTGATTTGTCCAGGTTACCCAGTAGGCAATGGAAAGAACCAGGAATAGAACCCAAATCTACCAAGTCTGACTTTATTTCTCTGCCCACTAGGAAACACTGCCTCTCTGAACTCAAAAATAAGGAGTGTTGTTATAGAAAAAGAGACATTACAAATGAGAACAAAACTACTAATCTCTATATCTGAAACCCTTTCTGGAAAAAATACAGAAAAGCCAAGATTTTCAAAAATAGGAGTCTAAAGCTGCTCTTGTAAAAGCCATATTTAGGCACCTAAATGAATGGCCTGATTTTCCAAAAGCAATGAAGCACCCAGAACCTTACATTTGATGCTCAATACTTTTCAAATATAAGGCCACTTATTTAGGTGCCTAAATTTGGCTTTTAGGAGACTAGCTTTAGATTCTTGAAGATCTTGTAGTTGGACTATTACAAATTATACAATAAATGGACTGTTGAGAAGATTCAAGCAAGATATTTCATTTATATATGGGGCACCAATTCTCCAGAAGTGGTGTGTCCAAGTCAAGTGAATCTACACCACCCATAAAAATAAGTCTGCAAACCTGGTTTCTTCCTCCACTTCTCCTTTCAATGGAAAATTGCAACAACCATCTTGGTTTGAGGCATTTTTCTAGGAATTACTAGAAAGTAGCCATTAACAATCAAGGATGTTGTGTATTTACTACCCTGGATTTGTTGGATACAAAATCTCAGCAAAATGAGGCCTGAATACTAATCTACGTTGCTCCATAGTGGAGTAAAACTTGACATTTCTGATCATTACATAGCAGGGTTGAACTCCCCACTAGTAATATGCATATATTCAGGATAACTGAGGGACTTGCATTTTCTCCAGGATACATAATATATACACATAGTCTCGTGGAAGACGGTGGGAATAGTTGTGAATGTTCTGGACTACATCTGGAAGAGAGCGTCTCCAGGCCATGACTTCACTCAGACCAGATCAGGTTTGGTCTAGTCTGAAAAGATAGTTAGTTGCCAACTGTAGGTTTTGGTTTTGATAGTTTTGTAAAACAGAGGCCACCATAAAAATTTCAACAACTATTTCCTGATTCCCCTTTTCTTTGGGCTCTCCATGAGGCTAGGGTCCTGAAAGCAAGGCTCTGAGTACCTCTGAGCATGGTGATGCCATTCAGTTACCCCACTGAAGCTGTGGCTTTTGTGGTAATAGTGACATTGGTCCTGGGTCATGGTGCACCACCTCATCAGAATAATTGGACTCATTTACTACTTACAGTGAACACATGATAAGTTTCAGACAGTATATAGACTCAGTTTAATAGCAACAGTTTACAGCAGGGGTCTCAAACTCAAATGACCATGAGGGCCGCATGAGGACTAGTGCACTGGCCCGAGGGCCGCATCACTGACACGCCCCCCCTTGCTGCCCCTGGCCCCGTCATCACTCCACCCCTTCCATGATGTCCTGCCCCCGCCCCGCCTCCTCCTCTGAGCACGGAGCTCCCCGCTCCCTCCTGGAAAGCGCTAGTAACCACCAACAGCTGTTTGGCAAACAAAGCAAGAGCAATATAGGAAGTCCAGAGCTGGAAACACAAGCAAACAAATCTAATTTAAGAAGAAATTACCAGCCTCAGATGATTCAAGCATTTTTCCAAATATAATATGCTAATAAATCTGACAGAAATTTCAGTCCATCTCAGCCTAATATCAATTATAATTTCATAAAGTCTCCCTCTCCCAAACTGATCATAACCCTGTTCCCCATCTCCACTTACCCCCATAACCCAGCTCCCTGTTCCCCAAATCTCCCGCCACTCATGCTTGTAGCCAGCTCCCTGTGTTCCATCCCCAAATCTCCCCCACTCACCCTCATAACCCTGCTCACCGTCCCCAAATCTCCAACCACTCACCCCTGTAACTCAGCTCCCTGCACCCCATCCCTAAATCTCACCCCACTCACCTCCCTGTTCTCCATCTCCAAATGTCTCCCCCACTCATCCTTGTAACCCTGGCTTTCAGGCGCTGCTGCAGCAGCTTCAATGAATGAGCTGGGGTGGTGCTTCCCTGGAGCCGTCTTCAACAGTGGCCAGGAACGGTAAGCCAGATTCCCTGCCACCCTCCTGCCTCCCTCTGCGGTAGGCTTACCGCTCCTGGCCGCCGCTGCAGAGGGCTTCTGTGAAGCACCGCCCCAGCTTGTTCATTGAGGCTGCAGCAGAAGTGCCTGGAAGCCAGAGCGCTTCGCAGGAGCCCTCTGCAGCGGAGGCCATGAACAGCAGGGAAGGGCTTCACGGGCCGCATGTTTGAGACCTCTGGTTTACAGTCTAGTGGCATGCTATAAGGGGTTTGCCCTGAAGTTCTGACTACAGAAATTCTGACGTCTTCCCTGATGTGTGCACAAAGCTTACCCATTTGCTGGAGTACCAGTTGAACAACAGTCTGCATGTGGTGCTCTTAGATGGGAGTGGTAAAATGGCAGCTCTTTGGTTAGCCATTGAAGCTGCTGGAGGCAAAGCTGATGAGGAAATAGCTGTCTTTAAGGGAATCCCATGGCTGCCATTGTTCCCTTCAAAGGCATATTCTCAATAGTAAGGTCAGATGTGTAAGGAAGAAACTTTCAGAAAAACAGCACAAGAGGAAATTGCTGCTCCCCTCAAATACAGCACTGGAAATGACACAAGACACCGCAATGTGCCAACAGGCAGGACAGGAAACAGCAAAGGGATGGAGAGAAATTAACAGTTACCGCTAAACCAGTGATGTGGGGGGGGGGGGGGAACCAACCCTGAAGGTCACCCCAGAATAAGACCACAAACATGAGACGTAAGGTAATACTTGTTAAGTAAGTAATGTTATCTTGCCAACACACAGCATTAAAATCAATAGCTATAAAGTTCAAGTCAACCTTTGGAAGTTACTTTACATTCCAAACAGTAAGTGCTGTTAGTACATTCAAGAAGAAGAGTAAATGAAAATAAAATGCCAGGTATGGTAAAAACTTGATTAAAAAACCCACCATTTTGGTGTAACATGAAAGCCTAAAGCTCTTCAGGTAAGAATATTTAAAGGATTTGTTTTTAATCAGATTTTAATTTATTTTATTTTATCTTACTGCATTGAAAGTTTATTCTTTTTTTCAAGCATGAATTTAATTGGGCAGTCATGTGTCCTGCATATGGCCAAGAAAGGAAATTCAAGTCATATACCTGACAATGTATTTCATCTTTTCATCTCACAGACTGAAATTCAACTGTCTTAAATTTATCTTGAGGTTTTCTATAGCACCCATCTCAGCAGCAAGCAACAGCTGATCAGATACTACTACTAATGAATAATATAATGCTTAAAAACTAAGTTTATTTCTAATGATCACACAATATATTACCTTGAACTCTGATAACCACTCCTCCACAACTCCTGTGTCCACTGCCAACATCTTCCCACATCTGATCTGAAACCTTCAACTTTAAATACCTGAAGAAGAGACAAAATATTTGTTTAAAAAAATGACAATTTATGTGTAGCATACATCATTAAGAACCTTATTGCATTATAGAGCATTTACTCAGCTACCATAATTATATAAGTGTTAATCTGTTATCTTGCTTTTTTAGCTCACTAACTTATCATATGCCAACATTGGCTCCAATTTGTTTTTCCTTTGCCTCACTGATGCCAACTGCTGAAAACAAAATGGAAATATTCACTAGAAGCAGTTTACTAGATTCCAAAAGATTATGCACTGAGACAGGAAGTTTAATAAGTAATGACCATGGTTGATAAAAAATATTAAAAGTGGATTTCAGATTTAAATCAGATATTTATTGCTTGAAGATGATATACTCCATTCTTTGGACCAGTGTAAATAGATATGAAATGAACTTTAAAACCTTTAAAGTATAAAAGTGTTTTCCTAATAACATTTAGGTTTACAAAAAAAGAAAAAAGAAAAAGAATAGATTGGTTTAAATTTGTATATTACTCTTGTTTGGGATTTTTTCAAAGTCAGGACCTACAATAAGGACAATCTTTTCCAAGTTGTCTGGTTGACAAAGATCCAAAATAATTTACTCTTCAAGGTGATAATTACTACACCAAGAAAACTTACACAGCAAAGCTCTTTCTACAGCAGGGGTGGGCATACTTTTTGGCCCGAGGGCCACATTGCGGTTAAAAATTGTGCGGAGGACTGGGTAGGGAAGGCTGTGCCTCCCCAAACAGCCTGACCCCACCCCTTATCCAACCCCATCCACTTCCCACCCCAACTGCCCCCCCTCAGAACCTGCGACCCATCCAACCCCCCCACACTCCTTGTCCCCTAATCGTCCCTCTGGGGACCCCTCCACTCTAACTGCTGCCCCAGAAAGCCCCCCCCCCCCCCAAGGCCCCCTGCTCTTTGTTCCCTGACTACCTCCTCCGAAGATCCCCACCACCGTAACCACGACCCATGGGATCCCACCCCCCCATCTAAGGGCCCCTACTTTGTTCCCCAACTTCCCCCTCCCGATATCCCCCAACCCTAACCACCAACCCCGGGACCCCACACCTAACCCCCTGCCCCTTACCTTACTCAGCTGGATGCTCCTCAACCTGGCCCCCACGGCTCCCCGTGCTCCACCTGTCCCCCGGCCCGGGTGTGCAGGGCGGGCCCGGCCAGGGGCGCAGGGACCCACCGGCCTGGCCCGGCCCGGCCCAGCCCCTGGCCCAGAGACCCGCGGCATGCTGGCCTGGCCCGGCCCAGCCTCTGGCCAGGGTGTGCAGGGTGGGCCCGTCCAGGCCCTGGGGCCAGGATGGTGGGGCTCAGTGGCTTCCCGTGCTGGGCCAGGCCCCCGGCTGGTGAGCGTGCTCCCCGTGGCCCCCGGCCAGGGCGCGCCCAACCAGGGACCTGTGGCAGGCTGGCCGGGCCCTGGGTCTGGGAGGGTGGGGCCCAGCGGCTCCCCGTGTTCCACCCGGCCCTCGGCCAGGGAGCGCAGGGCCCAACGCCAGCCCGGCTCTTGGGGTGGGGAGCAGGGCCTCTGGCCCCACACTCCCAGCCTGAGCTCGCGGGCTGGATGAAAACAGCCAGTGGGCCACATGTGTCCCGCAGGCCGTAGTTTGCCCACCCCTGTTCTACAGGATCTGGGGTGAGGGAAAAAAAGGGTTTTGCAAAGATCTGTAGAATCGCATTCTATTTGCACAACTATGTACAAATAAATGGGTGTGAGAAGACTGGTACCAGATCTCTTAAATTAATAACTCAGAAGGACAGAAGACTTTAGGTAATTAAAACTTACTCCTAATGGAGGTCACCCATGAGAAAATGGAGATTTGGTAGACATTTGAAGCCAATTTTGGTACAAGCCTGCATAACAGTGTGAACAAGTTTTCTAAAATGTTAGAAGCCATCATAATCAGACTACATAAGACAGATAGGAATTAGTTGAATTTCCAAGAGCATTCATGTTGTTGTTGCTGGTTCAGACTCTAGTTGCATCTATTGTGCTGTATTGCATCTAGTTTGCATCTATTGTGCTGCAAACCTAAATCTGTGGCTAAGAAAGACATCAGGAATAAAGCAGAGTGTTGAAAAACTGGGAACCTCCAAGCCTTGCAGTCTGCCATTTTTAAGGCTAGAAAATAGTTGTCTGTGAAACCAACATGGCACAACAGTGTTACAGATGTTCTGATTAGACTTATTTTCTGAACTATTTCAGAAAGTAGAGGAAACTAAATAATCACACATTACTACAGTGATCTGTCTTCCACAATCAGGGATGTTATTGTTGAGAGTGAGATACTTTTACCTTCCAGTTCTAAATTACAAATGTAGTGAAAGAAAGTCATCTGGTGGACAGATGATCATCCCATTTGTCTGCTGCCTGCACATGACAACTGAAATTTGCCTTGAACCAAGTACATTTTTTCCCCTGGTAGACAGGTCCTACTTCTCCATGATGAAAAGATTCTGAAGGCCTTGTTGCTCATATTCGTTGTTACTCCCTGGCAGTTTATGCACATATTTGTTATCCACATGTCACTATCATTGTTGAATACAAGATGCATTGAATTCAACCATATGGAGAGTTTTGTGAAGCAGGGTTTCAATGCCATTACTCACTGCTTTGGAGTCTTAAGAATCTCAAATTATCACCAATTTTTCAGGATGAAGAGCTATGGAGTGCTACGTTTCTCATTAGATCTATATATGCATAACACCAATAGAGTAGTATGGAAACAAATATTTTAAGGAGACCACCAGAGAGACAAAAATTAATTAAAACTAGAATTTTAGGAATTAGAACAATGGGAGAATTACCAGATTATGTATCTCAAAATGAGCACCAAGAGAGACAATATCAAGGATTTGTTCAGTAAATTCATAAAATGCTGATGCAATTATTGGACTCCGCAAAAGAGAGAAATATTTTAGAAGACATATTCATCAGAAGGGCATCCAATTAAAGAAAAGTTAAATGCAAAAGTCCAGATGGAGAAAGAGGACAATCAAAGTTACATCACCTTGGACAACACTATAGGAAGTGATGTGCCAAATGACATATGAACAGACATGTTTCCCATTAATTGCAGGGCAATTTCCCCTTAGGAGAAGATTTCTGACTCCTATTAAAGGTGGCACAACAAGTTTGGGAAAGAATCCAATTTGCCCTGACTGAGAGGAAGAGGCTGCTAGGTAATGACAGCAATAATCTAGGTCCACCTCAGATTACAATGTTCTGAAAGGGCATTACCTTGGGATTCCTAAGGCTTTGAAGGAACAGAGTGTTAGAAATCTTCCCTTCTACAGCTACTTTTTTTGAGAAGGCTGCTCTGGCCCACATGAAACACTATAGAGGAGAAAAACTTTTTCCCTACAGATGCCAGCTATGTGGATGGTCTGCTGACACAGGGAGGCTGACAGTCTGCTGTGCTTCTAAAGAAAGCAGACACAATGTAGTATAGTGGTAAACTAAGGCAGACCTCACTGATGGGTGCACAGATCCAGCACAGAGGATTCTCAGGTTGCCCCTGAAGAGAAGATCAATAGGTTCTAGTTCAGGGGTCGGCAACGTTTCTGATGTGGTAGGCAAGTCTTCATTTATTCACTCTAATTTAAGGTTCCACGTGCCAGTAATACATTTGAATGTTTTTAGAAGGTCTCCTATTTCTATAAGTCTATAATACAGAACTAAACTATTGTTGTATGTAAAATAAATAAGATTTTATAAACATTTAAGAAGCTTCATTTAAAATTAAATTAAAAAGCAGAGCCCCCTGGACCAGTGGCCAGGACCCAGGCAGTGCGAGCGCCACTGAAAATCAGCTTGCGTGCAGCCTTCGGCACCGGTGCCATAGGTTGCCTACCCCTGTTCTAGTTATTAACAGGCCAATTCATCTGAAGTTTTCAGGAGATATAGAGTGTGAATGTCCTCTTACAAAGCTCTCTGTGGGCTGTATAAACTTCACTAGGTAACATAAAATAACTCAGAGCTTGGGCCTAAATTACAATGTTCCTTTAATATGTTTATTGAAAGTCATGGTTCTGGTAAATTTACATGTCTATGTCCTCTATGGCTACAATCACATGGATACAACCACAGGATATGAGCTACAGTAAATATCTGACGTTCTAAATGCCTTAAAAGCAAAAGAAATATTAAATGGATAAGAAATTATGTACTACATTAAAAGAACAATTTATCAAACTGAACAAATTTTTAGCTATGAAAGTTTGTTTAAAAACAATTATTCAGAACTGTATGTATATTTTGAGTAATATGGCAGAGCACTAGAAAGCATTCCAGAAGAAAAGGATGATTTCAAGTTCAGCATGCTCCTTGTTATCAATATTCAGGAGCTACAGGAGTCTGGAAGTCCTGTAACTTATTAACAAAGCCTTCCAAAAGAAAGAAGTTTGAGAACTGTCTTGAGAATTCAATATAAGCTATCTGCTCTGCTCAGTTAATACTTCAAAATTCAAACCTCACTTTGATTAGAATCCTTTCATTAAGCGTATGTAGGGGAGGAGCTAGGGAGGAGAGGCATTTCTTTGTGCCAGATCTATTTTAGTTAAAGAGATAAGGTAGGTGAGGTAATTATCTTTTATTGAACCAGCTTGGTGACACAGACACACTTTTAAGATTACACAGAACTCTTCTTCAGGTCTGGGAAACTTACCTCAGAATGTCACAGTTAAACACAAGATGGAACAGATTGGTTGTCATAAGTAGTGAACATATATTTCAATTGATCATTCAAAGTGAAGTGACCTTTTAATACCACTCCAGTCAAAATGAGAAAAAGAGGGGAGGAAGCAGCTGGGGAGATTGTTAATGGGTTACAGATTGTTGTAATAAGCCATAAATCCAGTGTCACTACTCAGTCCATGATTTTTAGTGTCTAGCAAAGTTATGAATTCAAATGTCCCATCCTCATCTTTTGAAAGGTGTTAAGTAGGTTTCTTTTGAGGATGAGGACTAATAAGTCAGTTATACAGTGATCACTTTGTGAAAAGTGCTCACCCACAGGTCATGTGGTGTTTTTGTCTCATTATTTTTCTGTGTAAGTTAATTCATGAGCATAGCAACTATCTTGTTTCACCCATGTAGTTGCTATTGGGGCATTTAGTAGTGCACCGGATGAAGTACACCACATGCTGGGATAGGCATGCGTAGAACCCTTGGATCTTGAAAGGTGGATGTTGGTCATTGTACTTAGGGGTGGACTGATACACAGGTCCATGAGGCCCATGCTAACTTGGGGGCTCCCTCAGGAGTACCAGAACCTGAGAAGTGGGAGGAGCCACCACTGCCAGAACTGTGGCCCTACCCCCTGCTACTCTTATTCCTCTCAGGGCCGCACCCCTAAGCCAGGCCAGAAGCCTTGGCAAGGTCCCAGGTGCCCAAGAGGAGCTCCCACACCATGTTCCCACCTGCGGTACAGGAGACTGCTGATGGGACCCAAGGGCCAGGGCTCTGGTCTACCCTCCGCACTAAGGCCTGCAGACACACTGCAAGAAGAAGAGATTGCCTTGACTGGGAGCCAGTGGAGAACCCCAGAAAGGTTACAGGCAGCGAGGAGCCAGGAAGAAGGGCTCCTCTGGCAAAGCTCCAGTTGCTACTGGCCCAGCCTCAGCACCCACCACACTCTGCCCGGGCTCACTCCATGCCTGTGCCCGGGTCCTGCTGCCAGGCTGACCCCACTGGGTCCCATTGCTACTAGACTACCCCCACCGAGTCCCTACTGCTCCCAATGACAGGCTGCCCCCACTGCTCCCTAGGCTTTGTGCCCAAGACAGCAATCCCATGCGGCATTGCTCCTCCTGTCATCTCTAGCCAAAGGCTTGCAGTTTGGGAAGGGGGGGAGGGGGGCAAGCCCATGCTACCACCATTATACACCTGCCAGAAGCTACTGTGCCCATGTTAAAGTGGGTGGCCATGCCCTCTGACCCCCAGCTCTGGTGTCCCTAGGCCCCCAGTGTGTGGGAGACCCAAATGTTCTTTGTGCCCACAGCCCCAATAAATATTAATCCACCTCTGATTGTAGAACGGCGGCAGACTTTGCATCTATTGTTCTGGCAGGGTCTGTTTACTGTTTAAGTTTACTAAGAAAAAAGTAGTACACCAACTCTTCAAAATTCTTTGAAATTTTTGTTACATGTAATTGTAATTCTTAAATTTTTCATCTTGATGTTTGGCTCCCATCAAGAAGCACTTTTCACAGCTGAAAAGGAGCTTTCAGCCAGCCTTGTACTCCTCCAATCCTGGGGTCACTTTGTACCCATCCCTAGACTGTTCTAACTTTTGGTGGCTGTCAACAACCCCAATGGACCAACCCAGATATGCTACTTGCAAGGACGGGTGTGACATAGCATATTTTCATAAAATCCTTTGGAGTGCAAATGACTGTGAATATAATGTAACTGGAATATGCTTCATGCAGAAGGTCTCTTGTAAGGTATTATTACATAGCTTATAATCTGAGTGTGGTCATCCTATTTGTATAAATGTATCATTCTTGTATCTGAAACTAGAAATATAAAATACAACTCTGAGGTCCTATTGCAATTATGAAGTGTGGGCTATTAATGGTAATTTGGAATCTTGATGGCTCTCATTGACAACGACAACTGACTGTAGATGGCTCTGTTTGGTTGCAGGCCTCTGAATCAGACTAGGAAGAATGAAGGCTTTGGGTCTCAGAGGACATGTGACCATGTCACCTGGTACTGGAATCCATCTTAAATCTGGTGCTTTTCCACTTAGAAGGTGAGATGGGGAACCAGAGAGACAAAAGATTCCCGCCTTGTGCCAAAGCTATTAAAGGGGATAGAACAGAAGTGGCGGCAGTCAAGAGAAATCCCCTAGCTACTACTGAGCTAACGAGAACCGTACAAGGTAAAGGATTGGTCCCAGACTAGGAAGGTGTTCAGTCTGTGAAAGAAGCTTATTGGAACATCTCTGTGGGTGAGATTTGATCTGTATTTGGTTTCCTACTGTAGTAGGCTTAGACTTGCATGCTTTATTTTATTTTGCTTGGTAACTTACTTTGCTCTGTTATTACTTGGAACCACTTAAATCCCACTTTTTATATTTAATAAAATTATTTTTGCTTATTAATTGACCCTAAGTAATTAATTCCTGGGGGAACAAACAGGTGTGCATCTCTCTCTATCAGTGTCACAGGGGGTGGACAATTTATGAGTTTACTCTGTGTAAGCTTTATACATAGTAAAATGGATTTATTTGGGGTTTGGATCCCACTGGGACCTGGGTATCTGGGTGCTAGAGACAAGAGCGCTTTCTAAGCAGTTTTCAGTTAAGTCTGCAGTTTTTGGGGGGGATGTGGTTCAGACCCTGGGTCTGTGTTGGAGCAGATGGGTGTGTCTGGCTCAACGAGGCAGGGTTCTGAAATCCCAAGTTGCCAGGGAAAACGGGTTCAAAGGTAGTCTAATCACCTCAGATGGCAGTCCCAAGGAGGTCTCTAGGACCCAATGCGTCACAACGGGGTAAGCAACAGACCCACATAGTGACTTCTCCACCATCTGAAGACTCCCCTAATGCTGATGTGATACTTATTTGGCTAGTAACCCAGTCTTGCATTGTTAGAGGAGCACAAGACTGCCATAATGCAGGGAGAATCTGGCCCTCGAGGCCCCAGTGGGAGTAAAGGTTCTACAATACTAGTTTTGAATGATAACTCAGTATTTACCCTCACACTCCATTTGTAAATATATTCTCACTTTACTTTTTATCACCGTCTTTGCTGCTTATTCCGTAAAAGTGACCATATCAGTGGCTACAAGCTCAGTTAGAGATGGCTACCTACAATTGCACTTAGCCTGACCATCTCACACAGATCAACAGCATCTAGCTCAGAGGCCTTCCTACATTCCAAATGTGCTGAGCCATTCCAGTTGCAATGACTTCTATAGTTTTTAAGATGTACAATCCAGTGAAAATGTTTGCATATTACACATACCAGGCTATAAGAGGAAATAGATATTTTAATGCTTCAAACGTTGTTTGTTTTTTGTGGTTCATGAGCTTCCGTATGCTTCACTCTGTATATATACACACACATCAAGCTAACCAAAAAAAAAAAAAAAGTTTTTGTGTTCGTTGTTCCTTCAAAACAAAAACAAAAAAGGGGTCAGGAAGCGGCAATGACTAATCTCTTTACACATATTTATCAAACCTGTGTATGTTGCCTAGTCCTTTTATGAAATGATGCAAGTAAATACCAGAAGTAAACAACAAAACTCTAGATAAACATTTTATTTTTAACAACAACATTAAGCGATCACTACTCAGAGTGCTGAAGTTGCCAACTGAAAGGACACTTCTCTGGTTTCTGCCTCTGATTTTCATTCCAAGGCACATGGATTCAAACTAACTTGTTCCATAAAGTTGCTCTCTAGTAAGCCAGTGCTCTTATGAGAAAGCTTCTGAGAGCGGGGGCTAAAAACTGTCCATTTTGCATGTACTCTTGCATGTGCTCTCCTCTTGGCTGAAATCTGCCAATACATCCCATGTGACTCATCTAAACTACACTGAACCCTTTTTCATATAGGGAATTTGTACCACTGGCTCTGCAGAAGTTTAGTAATCTGGAGCTTGTATGTTTTCAAGCATATTTCTATTCTTGAAGATACTTTAAGCAATTTATATTAGTTCTCACCAGATTCTGTAATTCCTTTTGGCACCAAAGTTACAATATTTGGTAATGTGATCATGGAGTTCCACCCAAAGCCAAACCAAATTCAAATGAATTCTAAACTCGTAGCGTAAGTATGAATAAGGCGAGGAAAAGGATACCATTCTACATAAGCTCTTGAAATCCAGGCTGTAAAAAGCTTGAATTACCAACTGAAGGCCCTTTTAAGAGCAAAATTAGTATTTTTGCTGTAGTACTGTGAATTCTAGCTCTTCTTTGTGCCTCCCCAAGCTTCTCAATACCACTGAAAACGTAGCATTACCAACCGCTACTCAGACTGAATCTTGTTATTCAACCTATTTGTTGGTGAGTTCAGTCTCACCTGCAATAAAAGGCTAATTTTAAATACAGGTTCTCCTGTTTGATTGAATTAGTTTGATCACGATCAAAGAAATGTAATAATCATCTTATCACCAGATTAGGCCTGCAACAATCTTCAATAACCTATCCCCAAAAAGGAATGTGTAAATAGATTATTAACTGGCAAAGTTAGCAGTCAAGAGTGTTTCTTAGGCAGAGACTGCATAATAGCTTCAAGATCAGCCAACTCTCCTCTAAGGGGAGGCAATACAATTGAACATACAGTACTTCTCCACTGGCGTTCACCAACCAAGGATGCATGTCAGAGATCTCAACACATTCCATCACCACAGTAAGCAATACTGGCTAAAACACTGAGGGGCCATTTCTTTGGGTCCGTCTACACAGCATTTTGGAATGTGCCTCCTGGCCCCGGTCAATCAACTCAGGCTAATGAGGTTCACACTAATAAGACGAAGAACACTTGGGGCACCTTAGAGACTAAACAGTTTATTTCAGCATAAGCTTTGGTGGGCTATATAGCCCACTGCATCGGATGCATAGAATGGAACAGAAGTAAGATGTATTTATATACACAGAAAGAAAAAAGTTGTACATTACCATACCAATTCTGAGAGGCTGTTTAATTTGGATGGGCCATTATCAGGAGGAAAAAATCTTTTGTAGTGGATTTCTGTCTCATAGCACATATTTCATTAGGGTGCGTATATTTTGTTGATTGTTCTTAACTGGAGGAATAACATGCTGTTCTTGGATTCCTTTAAGTTTTTGAGCCAATATACTATCACTATTAGTTCCTTTATCATAATACTTCTGCTTTATATACGTATTAGCTTTTTCAAAGGCATCTGTCATCAACATATTCAACTTCCTCCTAACATTAGTTAATTGTTTATGATTTGTATGAACCGGTTATGAATGTTTTGTAATTTATCTCCTGTTATAGTTCTATTTTTCTTGAGTTTTCTTTTTAAATTGAGAGGCTCTGCTTATCAACTGACACCCTAAATACTGCTTAACCTGCCTCCCAAAGAGGTTATTTTTAGAAGTAAGGAACAATGTCTTCTTTTATTGCTGCAAACCAATCGTTATCTTGGAGAAGCAAACAGTTCACTTTCCAGTATTAGCTGTCTTTGGGACCCAACCCAGTCATCAAATATTACTGCCATTGGGTCATGATCTGACCATAAGGTTGCCAATTTCTGCAGATCTTGTCTGCTTCATTAAGGATTTAGTCATTAACATAAAATCTATTTTAATATATAACTGATGAAGGTGCGAATAACACACATTCTCTCTCAATCTGAAAGACCTGGCACAGAGACGTCGGTGCTGTACCTGATTCCCTATCCCCCAGGTCTTTTTTAACAGATCTATCCCAGTATGGAATAGGTGTGAACTGAAGTCTCCTCCAAGTATAATTTCTCCTTCCCCAAAATGTTGCAGTGTTTAAAGTCCTTTAAAAAGTTTTTTGCTTTTGGCTGGGAGCATGTATTGATATTGTTATTAATAACCCAGTGATTGTGATCTTCAAGAGTATAAATCATTCTGCCTTATCCTTAAATTGATCTGTAATCTGAAAAGATACGTTTAGCAAATATTATGTTCACTCTTCTTTAGAAAGCAAAATGTCTGTTGAAATCAGTTACCTTTCATACCCATAATTTGCCCCTCGTGAAAATGAGTTTCTTGAAATAGAATAATGTGAGTTGGGGGAGGGTTAAGTTCTGCCAGGTCCCCCCCCCCACACTTTTAATGACATTATTTAGCCTTTTGACATTCAAAAATGCTACTTTAAAAGGAAGAGACATTGAGAGTAACTATTTATCTTATTGAAAAATCTGAAATTGTGATTTTTTTTTAAACTGTGTGATGACATGAATCTTTCTGTTGCCAATGTCACTCTTGTTTTTAATTAAGTTGCATTCACTATTTTGCGCCTGAATATGGTTTAGTTTCTGTTTGGAAACTTCCATATCCATTTTTTATATTAATTCTTCCTGCCTTCCCTGTTTCCTCTCCTTTTTTGTATTCCCCTTATTCTAAATCCTCAAACAAAATATCAACACCACAAAAAACAGTCCTCAAACAACTATGCTTTGCTGAATCCTGAACCCCTGTACTTTCCCCATTAGCAACTGGGCTGCTTCTCTTACAATCCAAAGGAGGTACATTCTCCATCTATGGGACCTTGACCCTCACCCGTAGGAACAGATAACCATCTGACATTTGAGTTATGTGGAAAGTTTACACAAAACCCCTGATGGCTCCTTTCCTGTCCCCTCCATTTTTTTCCCCAAAACTTCTCCAACCTTAAAATCCCTCCCCCCCCACTCCCTTATTGTCCTTTTATTTCCTGTACATTTAAAATACAAAAAACACAGCTATTTCTGACCACCCCAATTAAAGTGAACTTTGTACTATTTTCTTTATAGCATTTACTGGGTTACTGTTCAGCTGTTCATTCCTGGTGACTCCCAAGAAGTCCCTTCAGATTAGGGTTTTCGATTACGACTCAGGTATCTGGAGTTCTCTTGTTCAGCTTCACTTCTTCCATTGCCAGTATGGTCTCCGGAGTCTTGTCTTTCCTTTTCCTGTTTTTATTCCTGTGTTTCACCATTTTCATAGAATCATAAAATCTCAGGGTTGGAAGAAAGGACCTCAGGAGGTCATCTAGTCCAACCCCTGCTCCAAGCAGGAACAAACCCTAACTAGATCATCCCAAAATTTTGAATAGCTTATCTGAAGTGACTACCTCTGGAGAGTCTTCTTGTACATCTGAAATTTGGGTTTCTACCCAAAGTGACCTTGTTTATAGTCTCTTATTGTATTACACTGATTTTGAATGACAGTTTAAATAGCAATCTGCAGCAGATATCTGTCCTCTTGAGTACTGCTCCATTTCCCCCAGCTCTCGATTCTTCTTTTATTTTCCCCCCCAAGTTAGGGCAGAGGTCATGAAAAAGGCACTCAAATTTGCAGTTTGTGATGCGCGCTGAATGTCCTCTGCCTTTTTTCATAATTATTTTTTTCTGCTGATAATCAATGTTTCACAATTAGCCATCTGGGTTAATTTAGTATTAGTTATTATTATTACTACTATTGTTATGAGGCCCAGATCAGGCAAGTAGCGCTCTTATGTCCTCTCTCCACTTTTACCTCTTCCAGAAAATTCAGATGTAATATTTCCCACATTTAAAGTTTTTACATACTAGATTAGGTTTCCTCATTATACTTTTTCCAAACAGTCCCTTAATTTTGATGATGTTCCTTGTTGATTTGTTTTCTATATCATCCACTTTAAGCTGCATCTTTCTCTTGGCTTTACCACTGCCATGAAGCTGTTTCTCTCTCACACCTGCTTCGTTTAAGTCAGCAGGTTTAAAAACAAAGGAAATATTTTTTCACACAATGCACAGTCAACCTGTGGAACTGTTTGCCAGAGGATGTTGTGAAGGCCAAGACTATAACAGGGTCCCAAAAAGAACAAGATAAATTCATGAAGGATAAGTCCATCAATAGCTATTAGCCAGGATGGGCAGGGATGGTGCCAGAAGCTGGGAATTGGTAATAGGGGATGAACCATTTGATGATTACCTGTTCTGTTCATTCCTTCTGGAGCACTTAGCATTGGTCGCTGTCAGAAGACAGGATACTGGGCTAGATGGACCTTTGGTCTGACCCAGTATGGCTGTTCTTATGTTCTTAGTCTCTAGCACTGGGTATGTCCACACTGCAAGTAAAAACCCACAGCTGGCCCATGCCAGCTAGCTCGGACTAAGGGGCTCAGGCTGTTTAACTGTAATGCAGATGTCCAGACTCAGACTGGAGTCTAAGCTCTAGGGGCTGGTCCCCACTACGGCTTAATGTCGACTTTAGCGTCGTTAAGTCGGAATAAAACTGTACCCGTCCTCACAGGGACGCCATTTGCGTTGATTTAAAGGGCCCTCAGAATCAATTTCTGAACTCCTCCCTAACGAGAGGAATAGCGCTGAAATCGACCTCTCTGGGTTGACTGTGGAGTAGTGAGGACGCATAGGACGTTGGCCTCCAGAGGCTGTCCCACAATGCTCCATTCTGACCGCTCTAGACAGCCTCACTTCTCCATTGTGACTGCTCTGGACAGCACTCTCAACTCGCTGCTCTTGCCAGGTAAACAGGAAAAGCCCCAGGAACATTTGAATTGCATTGAATTGGTCAGCGTGGCGAGCTCACCTGCACAGGTCAGTCGCCATGCAGAGCTCAGCAGCACAAGGAGACCAACCAGAGGAAAAGAGCTCCAGCATGGTCCACACGTGAAGTGTTGGATCTGATCGCTATCTGGGGAGAGGAATCCGTGATGTTGGAACTCCGTCACAACAAACTGAATCCCAACACATTTGCCAGAGTCCCCAAGGCCATGCTGGAAAGGGGCCACAACAGGGACACCCAACAGTGCCGCGTGAAAATTAAGGAGCTGAGGCAAGCGTTCCAGAAAACCAAAGAGGCAAACGGATGCTCTGGGGGCCCCGCCGCGGACATTCCAGTTCTACAATGAACTGAATCAGATAATGGGGTGCGCCCCCACCACCGTCACACCGGTCTCCGTGGACTCCACCCATGGGATAATCATCAGGCCTGAGGATTCAGATGACGACCAAGGTGATGGGGACGGAAATATTACGGAGCAGCAGGAGGCAAGCCAAGAAACCCTGTTAGCAGACAGCCAGGAGCTGTTTATCACCCTGGACCCATTACCCTCACAGCCATCCCAAGCTGCTGCTACCCCAGCGGGCAAAGGAACCTCTGGTGAGTGTGCCTTTAGGGATTAGATGACTCATGATTTTAAAAGGAAGCATTTATTAATGATTAACTTGCCCTAAGCACTTGGCATGCATTCATTGCTGGTCCCTTTTACTGAAACAGTCTGTTAATGTACTCCGGTATGGAGCGGAAATCCTCTATGGACATTTCCATGAAACTTTCAAGCAGGTAGCGATGAACCTTACGCAACAGGTTTCTGGGGAGAGACGCCTTATTTGGTCCTCTGTGATAGGAAACCATTCCACACCCTGAAATTAGTAAATAGTCTGGTATCATTGAGTAACACAGCATCGCAGCATATGGACCAGGATTTTGAACAGACTCTAGTAGCATGTGTTCTCTATCTCTCTGAGAAATTCTAAGGAGAGTGATGTCATTCATGGTTGCCTGTTTGAAATATGGACTGTGATTAGTAGGGTGACAGATGTTCCCAGCTGTAAAGTAATCATCCCGTAGCAAAAGCAGGTAGGGATTTTTGGTTTTGCTGCTAGCAGCTGCTTCCAAAGAAGACCCAATGCACCCCCACCCCACCCACCTCCGAGCCAGCCCGTAGTAAGAGCAGGGATTTCTGGTTTTGTTTTGCAGTTCGCGGCTCACTGGGAGCCACGCAGTGGGAGGAGAGGGGATCCACGTGGCGAGGAGAGGAGGGGGAGGGAAGGGGGGGTTAGTCTGGAACATCGGAGCGCTGCTGTAAAGAATATGGCTTAGCTTAACATGGCCGGCTGCATGGTGATTTCAGTAGCCGTGTTGAGGCTGTCTCATGTGTGAGATGCTTCTGTGAATGTTTGTATGAACATGAAAGCCATCCAGTCACTTTTAGGTGCAGAATATGTACAGAAATCACCTTGTGATTCCTTGTACAGAAATCATATCAGGCCTGTGAATACTGTGGTTCACCGTTAAATAGTACTCCCAGTGTGCTGCAAGAATGTATCTGTCTTATAACCTTTTCCCTTTCTTTGCCCACATCAGGTGCACATTTATCTCAGAATCCCCCGTCCTTCCCCTCACGCGTCTATCACAGATACAAAAGTATAAAAAGAAAACGTGTGATGACATGTTTAACGAACTACTGCAGAACTCTCACGCGGAGGCCACTCGGCAGAGTGAATGGAGAGAGAGATTGCTAGAGTCAAGGCAAGAGTCTAGGGCTGCAGCAGAGAGGTGGATGGAGCGCGAAGAAAAGCGGCAGGAGCACAAAGAAAAGCGGATGGATGTGATTTTGCGGATAATGTAGGACCAAAGCGACATTCTCCGGTGTCTGGTGGAGCTTCAGCAGGACCAAAGATTGCCTCTACAGCCTCTGTCTAACCACCTCCCCAAGTCCCATAGCTTCCCCACCCAGACGCGGGGTGAGAACCCGGGGGGTGAAGCTCCGAGGACCGACCCATTCTACCCCACAGGCCAGCACAAGCAGCAGCAGGCTGAGTTTATCTAAAAAGTATTAAAAGCTGCTGTGTCTTGGCCCCCCTGCCCCCCCACCCCTCCCGACTGCTCGTTTCCGTCCTCACCCACCCCTTCTGGGCTACCTTTCCAGTCATCCCCTGTGTTTGTGAAAAAGCAATAAAGAATGCATGGTTTTTAAAACAGTGAATTTATTTCCTCTGCAAGCGTCGGTAGGGGGGAGGGAAAGAGGGTGCAAGGACGGCAGGCTTAGGGCTGAGCAGAGCAAGGGAGCGGGTTTTCAAACTCCATCTTGGGCACTCATAAAACTGGTTTTCAAAGCGTCTCTGAGGCGCAGCGCCTCCTGGTGCGCTCTTCTACTTTCCCTGCTGTCTGGCTGCTGGTAAGCAGCGGACAGGAAATTTGCCTCTGCCTCCCACTCCGCCATAAACGTCTCCCCCTTGCTCTCACAGAGATTGTGGAGTACAGAGCAAGCAGCAATAACAATGGGCACATTTCTGTCGCTGATGTCTGAGCGAATGAGTAATGAACGCTATCGCCCTTTGAGGCGGCCAAATGCACACTCAACTGCCATTCTGCACTTGCTCAGCCTGTAGTTGAACAGCTCCTGACCCCTGTCCAGGGCTCCTGTGTAAGGCTTCATAAGCCAGGGCATTAAGGGGTAGGCTGGCTCCCCAAGGATAACAATCGGCATTTCCACACACACACACCCCCACACACACACAGAAATGTTCTGGTAGGGGAAGAAAATCCCTTGCTGCAGCTCTCTAAATATCCTAGAGTTCCTGAAAACATGAGCGTCATGAACCTTTCCTGGTCATCTCACGTACAGGTCGGTGAAATGTCCCTTCTGGTCAACCAGTGCTTGCATGACCATAGACTAATAGCCCTTCCGGTTTCTGTACTCTGCGCCGGCGTTGTCCGGTGCCAAGATAGGGATAGGAGTCCCATCTATAGCCCCACCCCAGTTAGGGAATCCCATCGCGGCAAAGCCATCTATTGTAGCTTGCAGGTTTCCAAGGTTTATAACCCTGGGTAGCAGCAGCTCGACGATTGCCCTGCTTACTTGCATCACAGCAGACCCCACTGTAGTTTTACCCACCCCAAACTGATTCGCGACTGAGCGGTAGCTGTCCGGCGTTGCAAGCTTCCAGAGGGCTATCGCCACTCGCTTCTGAACTGTGAGGGCTGCTCTCATTTTGGTATTCTTGCGCTGGAGGGCCAGGGAAAGCAAGTCACAAAGTTCCATGAACATGCCCTTACGCATGCAAAAGTTTCTGAGCCCCTGGGAGTCATCCCAGACCCACAGCACTATGTGATCCCACCAGTCCGTGCTTGTTTCCCTGGCCCAGAATCAGCGTTCTATAGCATAAGCCTGCCCAGTTGCCACCAAATTTGCCAGATTGCCGGTCCCCCTGTTTCCAAAAACATCAGTGTCCCTGTCCCTGCTATGCACATCCAGGTCCATCTCCTCATCACTGTTGTCAGGTTCCGGAAAGTGCAGTTGTGTCCGGAGCACCTTCCTCTGCAGACGATGCAGCATAAAGTCCATAACAATGCGCGAGGTCTTCACAACGGCCAGTACTGCAGCGGTGGCCTCACCGGGCTCCATGCTTGCAGTGCTATGGCGTTAGCGCAGCACGGAGAAACGGCGCGAATAAAGGGATAACTACCCACAGTGCACCGCTCAAAATGGCATCGGCGGCGTGAAAAAAGGGCACGAAATAATGAAATGCCTACCCAGAGTGCAGCACCCAAAATGGTGCCTGCTGGGGACTCCGGGAACTGTGGGATAGCTACCCACAGTGCACCACTCGCTATGTCGACGCTTGCCACAGTTGTGTGGACAGACAATTGCGACTTGCTGTGCTTTGTGGGGACGCACAAAATTGACTCTATACAGTCTGCTTACAAAAACCGACTGCAAGGAAATCGAACTACTGCTGTAGTGAAGACATACTCTAGGACAGTGGTCGCCAACCTTTTGGTCCTCACGGACCACAAAAGTTGCGTGGCGCCCCCCCCCCCCGGCTCGACTGCCCCCCCCTCGACTCGCGCCCCCCCCCGGCCTCAGCAGCGTGGCTCGGGCCCCTCCCCCCCCTCGGCTCCAGCAGCGCGGCGCGGCTCACCTCGCCCCCTTCCCCCCCCGCTCCAGCGGCGCGGCTCAGCCCGGCCCCCCCGCCGCGGTGTGGCTCGGGCCCCCTGGCCTCAGCGGCGCAGCGCAGCGCGGCTCCCCCCTCAGCTCCAGCGGCGCGGCGCAGCTCGCCCCCCCGCCGCCTCAGCGGCATGGCGCAGCTCGGCCCCCGCACCGCCGACTCCAGCGGCGCGGCTCAGGCCCCCCCGGCTCACACGGCGTGAGCCGGGAGGCAGGAGCGTGCCAGCGCTTGCTGGCTGCCGGGGACGGGGCGGGACAGGCGCCCGCAGCCTCTTGCCTGCCCGGAGGGGCGGCCATGAGGGAGCCCGGCGCCGCGGACCACCAGAATTTTCCCGCGGACCACCAGTGGTCTGCAGACCACCGGTTGGCGACCGCTGCTCTAGGACACTGAAAGGTGGGAGAGTCTCAGACATCGGGCTGTAGCCCACGCTCAAACATCTTCACCACAATTAAAAAGCCCCATAGGCTTGTGGGGCTCAGGCTAAGTCAGTTGGCACGGGTTAGCAGCAGACATCTAACTCCTGTGTAAGCATATAGACACTTTCTCCCAAGTTAGCAACTTCTTTCTTTACTGCGAGAAGCTTGATTGTCAGATCATCTCCAATGGCCTTAATAAACTCAGAGATCATCGGCAGAATGTCATCTATGATAGACATTTAATTTTCTTCAGCTCTGGCATTTCTGCCTCATTTGGCTGCCATGTGTTCACTTGGAGTCAGAGGGTTTTCTCCATGCTGTCACCCAGAAACATTCTTCTTAGTGAGATATCTTTTTCAACTTTCAGATTTTCTTGGAGAATCCATCCTTTGCTATGCTGGGCTCTGTTTTTTGGAAGGGGAGTTTAATAGATTTTGTGGGTTGACAAACAAAGATTGCTTTACTATTTACTCTGACTTCTGGCAGACATGTTATCCTGGACCCCTGCTGGTCCCTATGCCTGCAACATCTACAAGTACAACACCAATAGGTACCTGGACTGGGGACTGACATGACCACTAGTCAGGGAGACTTTGAGTGGTTGTGTTAAGTGACCAAAGAAAGAAGTTTATAGCATCCTCTATCGATGTTTGTGTGTATATAAATCAGTGGTTTTCAACTCTGGTCCACCGCTTGTTCAGGGAAAGCCCCTGGCACGCTGGGCCAGTTTGGTTTTATTATTTCAACGGGACAGCTTTTTCTCACCAGAACAGAGTGGCTACATGCGATCTTACAGTGGCACAGCTGCATCAGGACAGCTGTGCCACTGTGAATTCAGTAGTATAAACAGGGCCTTACTCACACAGAATAGTACCTTCCTCCTCAGTCAAACTGATTTCAGTACAACTCCTTCAAAAGAGTTAAGAGTGGCAAAATCTGGTACTTGCTAGTGTTATCATCTTACACCTTGTCCATATTCCACAGTTTGATCCAGAGGCTTGCTTGACTGCTAAAGATAGACAATAGAAATTATTGGTTTCTCAGAGCAGAAATAAATTCCAACCAAAGGGTATAAAAATAGCTAGTGTTAGTAGTTTGTGAGGTAGAAGCTAAATTCAGCCTGCATCCAAAAGTGGAGGTAAAGAGAAACAGCAAGATAGTCATAAGAATTGATCTAGTTTAATTTAAATACTAAAATTTAAATTAAATCCATGTCTGGATTTAACATTTATACATGTATTTCACCATACTACGAAAAAAGGTTAAATAAGCACTCCATTTTACCTTCTGTGGTTTCTTCTTCATGTGAAATCAAAAGGTATCTGAATCCTGTGCTGCATCTAAATTCTCACACCATTTTTGTTACCACATTCAGGAAGAACTACAATGGTTCAATTAAGTGAAGGGGAGAAAAGCATAAATTTCTCTACTTAATTTCCTTGGACATAGCTTCATGAATACAGATGACTGTGAAAACCATCCATACCTCTGTCAATACACGATAAGTTCTAGACCATCTTTATTTATAAATACTGTTAGCGCTGTATAAAAATGTTTATGTATAAATACATTAGTAGGCTTGAGTTAAACTAAACAAACTGTTTTAAACTAAAATAGCTAAGAAAATACTCTATTTACTTATAAGAGCTAAGTTGCAGGAAGTCGACAGTCCCTGAATAGTTGATAAATGATGCTCCCCATGTGCTTTAAAGTGGTACTGTTATTCGTTGTAAACAGAAGAAACAGCATCTTAAACTCAGATCTTGGCACACAAAAATCTTTTCTGTTTTTTAACGTTGTCATAACAACCTTTGAAGGACGCTAGATGTAGCAGTAGTGTTCCCATATTAAAAGAACATTGGCAATATTTTTACAAGATAATTGTTTCCTTTTTTGTATATACCACAAAGGAATGTGAGTCACCAAATTTTTTTCTGAACTTCAGACAATGCAAGCTATGTTCCACAATATTATTAAAATAATTTGGTTAAAAAAAAAGGAGTTAATTGTATTTATAATGTCCACTGAAAGGACATTTTGGTAACAACAAATTCCTTCTCGGATTTGTAGTCTGTAAAGTATGTTATCTGTACGTAAATGCCTACTTCAAAGAAGATAAGAGTTAGCATATCTTATAATGACCTTTGCTGTTATCACAGGAAACTACTCAGTCAAAACATGAGCTGCTACACCTAAATGGTAAAGGAGATTCTAAATTACCTCATCAGTAGTGTGTACTCCCAAATTACTGCAAGGACTGGTGAAGTACCCAACTTTCAGTCTTGTGTTTTAGTAGTAAGAGCGGAAAGATGACCCATTATCTATTTCTCTGCCTCACACCCTCTCTCCCTCTCCACACCCTTCAAACTCCTAATCCCAGCTCAGAATGATTGGTGTTGCAACCTAATCATATGACCCATTTTCTCCCTTCATGTCTACTGTACTGTGGCTTTCTGTTAAATTACCACTAGGAGAGAAAAAAGTTCTCTGTCTGTATACAAAACAAAACAAAAAAAAACACAAAAATTACTTTAACAAGAGACACTTCCGCATCCCAAGGTCTATATTAATAAAGCATGACCATTGTGCCTTCTGAGATTCACTGATGTTTGAAAATATCTGTAGCTCTTCAATAATTCAAATCTCCTTTCCTTCTCCGCATGTCCAGAAGAGATAATTTTCATATTAAAATACAATTCAAATCTGAAATGCTCCAACAGTTTCCTTATATTGGAAGTATTTCAAAACCATGTTTTATTAGGTCAGTTTAAAACAAAAATGCTAAGCTAACTTTTAAAAGTTTTGAATGCCAAATAATACTCTACCAGTTCTCTTTTGAAACTGAAAACAGAAGAAGTTAAAATGAAGAAAGTGGGTGGGGTGTTTTTTTGTTTTGTTTTTTGCATTACTCTGACACAGGAGTCGGAGTTCCATTTAACTCTAAACTGTGTGTGTTACTCAAAATAGTTTTAAAGTTATTTTAAGAGTGCACATTTTTAAAATAA
Organism: Sternotherus odoratus; assembly: GCA_032164245.1. Lineage (NCBI taxonomy): Eukaryota > Metazoa > Chordata > Testudines > Kinosternidae > Sternotherus > Sternotherus odoratus. Next base: position 173,914,791 of record JAVMKO010000002.1, on the reverse strand, counting down.
ATTAATTACAGACTACTCGTTAGGTTTAAGTGATTTTATACTATTGCTGTAAGTGAAATTCTCCAGTAGGGAAATTATAGTTTCTACTTTACTTTTCTTTTATTTCAAAATATGGAGTTAAGTGGTTTTGTGTTAAAATGGGACTTGTAGTAAGATTCCCTAAAGGCTTCCTGTTTTGTGTAATAATCCTAAATGCCACTATTAATTTTTTACAAGGTGAAGATTTTTTTATGCACAATCCATCATCAGGATGAAGTTAATGCCTTGGTGAAGCAAATATATTTATCCAGTGCAAACAACAGGAAGCCGTAAGAGACAGCATGGTTTTAGCACTGAAGTGAATTAATTAGTATTGTGCACTGCTTCAAATCATACTGTGCAGTTTTAATGAAAAGGTTAACTTCTAGCTTTAAAGAAAAAAGCCACCTTACCTCTTAAGAATGAATGAATGTATGTATGTCCACAAAAAATAAAGGAAACTAGTAAGAATACACAAAAATGCCTTCATTGGTGTAACTGTTTTGCTGTTCAGTCAATATAACTTTCATTTTAATTTCTCTACCATGCTTTCCACGCAACATTTTTTCAGGGGGTCAAATAGGGAGGAAAATGTCTTCTTGAGAGATAACCAACTTTCAATCTTCCTTTCATCAGATCACATTCTCCACAACAGTGGCCATTTAGTTTCCTCTCTTTGTAGTACCCATTCGTGCCTTCACTCACCGTCTCAATCCATAAAATGTAATAGGATTAAGAGATTGTCTACTTTTCACATGCTATCTTGGGGGCTCTGCCTTTGATAGACTGTTACTACGAGTAAGGCCACAAATCTGTCATGAAGGTCACAGATTCTGTGACTGTCCGTGACCTCTGGACTTCTGCAGCTTCCAATGCTGGCTGAGGGCTAGGGGTCAGGGCCTGGGGTGGTGCTTACCTTGAGGTGGGGGGGGGGGCGGCTCCCCGGCTCCCACTGACATCACCCTGCAGCTCCAAGGCAGAGGGGCCAAGGAGCTCCATGGACTGTGGTTCCTGGCCAATGGGAGCTGTGCAGCCAGCACTTGTGGCGAGAGCAGCACATAGAGCTCCTGGCACCTCTGCTGCCTAGAAACTGCAGGAACACACAGAGGTGGGTAGGGAGCCTGCCAGCCCCCAGCACCAGCGCTCACCTCTCCTACCCCTGAGCACCCATAACCTTCCCAGACCACTCCCACCCTGAGCACCCATGCCCACCCAAGTTTGAGTTAGGGCTATATAGGAAAAGTCATGGACAGGTCACTAACTTGACAAACAACCCTATTCTACTCCCAGTAATGTTATAGTTACATATAACCTGGCGAGAAAGTTACTGAAACAGAACCCATCATTAGGCATGGTGAAGTATAAGAACAGGAATTCACCTACTCCTTGCCGCTACTATGATGACTACAATAGGCTGTGTCCCAGATTTTAACACTTGCTTCGCTGTAATATTCATTTGCAATCAATGACCCGCTATTTTTGGTCACTCCTAGTTTTAATGCCTCAGGCAATCAAGTGCAACCTAGTTAACATGTTCAAGAATAGCAGCCTGTTAGTCTGTATCCGTAAAGAAAGCGAGGAATACTTGTAGCACCGTAGAGACTAACTAGTTTATTTCAGCATAAGCTTTCGTGAGCTATAGCTCACTTCGTCGGATGCACAGAATGGAACAGAAGTAAGATGCATTTATACACACAAAGAAAAAGAAAAGAAAAGAAAAATTGTACATTAGCAAAGCAATTCTAAGAGGGCTGTTAAATGTAGATGGTCCATTATCACTAGGAGAAAAATACACCTTTTGAAATGGAGATCTGTTGTCAGTAACTCAGGAAATGCAATTAATTACTGTACTGAGAGAACCAACCTGAACTTCTGTTAAGCCCCTGGTTAATAGTGTCCAATTTGAAAATTAATTCCAGTTCCTCAGTTTCTCGTTGGAGTCTGTTTTGGAAGTTTTTCTGTTTCAAAACTGAAACCATCAAATCTTTAATGGAATGGCCAGGAAGATTGAAGTGTTCTCCTACTGGTTTTTGAATGTTATGATTCCTGATGTCAGATTTGTGTCCATTTATTCTTTTGCGTAGAGACTGGCCGGTTTGGCCAATGTACATAGCAAAGGGGCATTGCTGGCATAAAATGGCATATATCACATTAGTTATCATGGTGATCAATACGAATAAATGCCTGTAAAAGACCAAAACTAAACACAGCAACTTTACCAGACTTTAAAACTGCCTACTATTATTATGTTTTTGGTTCAGACTGCAATTCCAATGAGGGTGAATACTGCACAGCAAATTTTAAAAATGCAAGAAAAAATTCAGTTCTAGCAGAGCAGCATCCAAGACATTAACATGACACTGACTGAAAGTTTACCATAATTGACAGAGGACACCCTGAATATTTCACTGGTTTTTAAATGTTGCTCAGTAGATGCAACACTTTTTGTTGTTTTTTTTTAAAGTCACACACAATCAGGACAATTAGGCACTTCTCCAAAAAGGGTCATCTTTCTGAAGTTTAATGTGCACACCTTAATACACACATATATCATGATATGAGATATATCTATCTATATATATAAAAGTCAAGTGGTGTATGTATGTATGACCGCGAACTCCTCCCGCACCGTTTGAGCTAGAGACTTGAAATTTGGTACAGTTAGGGGTCTTGGGGTCTAGATGGTCATAAGGGTCGAAAAATTTTCGGATCTCACCTCTGACGCCCCCCAGAGGTGAAAGTCTAAGGGCCAATCACATCGGCTGGGCAGCTAGGTGGTGATGACGTCATAATACCCCCTCCAACAGACACCACACTCGCTCAGCTCACTGCCCCTCCCTCCTCCAACGGAACACCGGAAATCCCTCAGTTCTCTGCCCCTCCCCCCTCCCAACGGAACCCCGGAATCCATCAGCCCTGTGCCCCCCCCCACCTGCGAAGGTCCCCGGAATCCCTCAGCTCTGGGCCCCCTCCCCGCCTGTGACGGATCCGAGTTGGGTTTGGTGGGACGGTAAGTGAGGTGGGGGTGTCGGGTTCGGTCGGGGGACGAGGTGGGGGTGTCGGGTTCAGTCGGGGGCTAAGTGAGCCGGGGGGTGTTGGGGTTGGTCAGGGGGTGTCAGCTGTCTGCCCCCTCCCCACCTCCGACTGACCCGAGCAGCGCCGGGCACTTATGCTAGTCTATATATATAAAAGTCAAATGGTGGATGTATGTATGACCGCGAACTCCTCCCGCACCGTTTGAGCTAGAGACTTGAAATTTGGTACAGTTAGAGGTCTTGGGGTCCTAATCAGGGTAAGAGTCGAAAATTTTTCAAATCTCACCTCTGATGCCCCCCAGGGGTGAAATTATTTAAAGGCCAATCACATCTGCTGGGCAGCTGCTGTTCTCTGTGACATAGTTATGATGTCATAATACCCCCTCCAACGGACCCCACATTCGCTCAGGTCTCTGCCCCCTCCCCCCTCCAATGCACCCCACACTCGCTCAGTTCTCTGCCCCTCCCCCCTCCAACGGACCCCGCACTCACTCAGCTCTCTGCCCCCTCCCCACCTCCGACGGACCCAAGTTGGTTTGGTCGGAGGGTAAGTGAGGTAGGGGTGTCAGGTTTGCTCGGGGGGTGAGGTGGGGGTGTCGGGTTTGGTCGGGGGGGGTAAGTGAGCCGGGGGTGTTGGGTTTGGTCTGGGGGGGTGGGAAGGTGTCAGGGTGGTGTGAGGTGTGGGTGTTGGGGTTGGTCAGGGGGTGTTGGGTTTGGTGGGGGGTAAGGTGGGGGTGTTGGGTTTGTTTGGGGGGCTGAGGAGGGGGGTTGGGATTGGTCAAGGGGTAAGTGAGGTGTGGGTGTCGGGTTTGGTCCGGGGGTGAGGTGGGGGTGTTGGGTTTGGGTGGGGGGGTGAAAATGTGAGTCGGGATTGGTCGAGGGGTAAGTGCGGTGGGGGTGTCGGGTTTGGTCGGGGGGGGGTGAGGTGGGGGTGTCAGGTTTGCTCTCTGCCCCCTCCAACGGACCCCCCACTCGCTCAGCTCTCTGCCCCCTCCCCACCTCTGACGGACCCGAGCAACGCCGGGTATTTTCGCTAGTGTGTATATGTGTGTATAGATAGAGAGAGAGAGAGAGAGAGAGAGAGAGAGAGAGATGGAGAGAGAAGAGAGAGAGATGAGAGAGAGAGAGAGAGAGAAGAGAGAGAGAGAGAGAGAGAGAGAGAGAGAGAGAGAGAGAGAGAGAGAATCATTTGAGGGTTTATTTTATGTATGTTTTGATCAGTCTGATGTGGAGCTGTCAAGCAGTGCTTAAGCCTGTAGGTGAGGTGAAACAATGGTACCCAAAAAGAGAAAGTATCATTTTTGCACAGTTCCAGAAATATTGCAACATGGCTATGAATATAGTTTTAAACTGTTTAAGTTCATTTCAACACCTTAATGCGTGATTTATTGGCCAAAGGTATCAAAACGACAATGTGTTAAAAGATTTTTATGGTTTTGCATGGGCAAGTATTTTTCCAGAAAAATGATTACGCTGTTTTGCCACATGCTAAAATGGCAAATTTTGCGATACACTAATACGAAGTATTTTCACATCACATTCTTATGTGTTAAACTATCTCATGAGACTATAATAATTTTCTATATTTTTCAGTTGAAATTTGCTGACCCGCTCAGTCTCATGCTGAAGGTTGTGCAACAGTAGTAAAAGACTGTGTGCCCATAGTTCAGCAAATGTATATGAATTCTTAATGTAATGCTCTTCCATTTATAAGCTGTTGTACATACAAATGCAGGATCTAGCCTGCCTAGTAGAACATTTTAATTTCTAATTGCCTATGCCTGCAGTACTAACTTTTGAAATATTCTAAAATTAGGTTTTTAATTCAGTGACTCTTATGCAAAGGTCAGTATTAGTGTTAAAGATGACACTACACAACTTCATATATGAATATTCAAAAGGAATGAAAGAAACCAAGAAGTAATGAAGTCCACAAACAAGTCCTTGCTTCTGCACAGAAGAGGATGAAGTGCATGTAACTGCTCTTACCAACCATATCATCAACAATATGGCACATTCATCTGAGTCACATCCAGAGATTTTTATCAATATATTTACTGGACTGCATGTAACATCAGATGTACAAGAGGTTCAGCTGAAAATAGCAGATGGTGAAAAACAAAATGGAGAGATTTTCAAGAGGTGCACTTGATTCTGATGGGGGGGGAGGGGGGAGGGGACACAGCTACCTCAGTTGTCAAGAAATCTGGCATTAAAACATCTGCTGACACAGCCAAGACTCCACAGAAGACAACCACCGAAGCAATCAGTCCAGAAATAGTTTTCTGCAGATCCCTGTCCTTAGCAAAATGCAGAAAAGATGCTTCAAAGGCAACAATACTTAGGTATTCAATAAGACTTGTGCCTATGTCCCTCTTCCATGCTGATGGATCAATGAGAAGAACAGACAAGGCTGAATACAGGTATTAGCTGGAAGCTCAAGCTGAAATAATCCATGAGCTACCAGCATGCAATAAAGAAACTACAGTGTACATCAGAGATGCCATGGCAGTCATACAAATGATGACTGGAGACTTAATTCCTCACATTTGAGGAGTTGGTTGCTGAGTACTTGAGGCAGGTCCTAAAGGATTTGACAAAGCTAATTCTGTAATCAGTCTTACTGTTGTCATATCTCAAACTCTGAAAACTGCAAGACAGTGCCAAGCAGCTCTAAGGCTGAATGCCAAGATATACCAGGTGATTGGTGAACACCAGTGCCTGTGTCTCCATGGCAAATGTGCTAAAGGTAGCATCTAACAAGCACTTACTTGTATAATTCTTCTTAACGTATGGTACAAAATGCAGCAGAGTGTAGGAGCACACCCAACACAAACAGGGCCGGCGCGACAGGAATTTTGGGGCCCCATACGGCAGACCGTATGGGCCCCCCCCCCGGTCTCCCGCCGCCCGCGGGCCCCCCCCACCAGTCTCCCGCCGCCCACGGGGCCCCCCCCGCCAATCTCCCGCCGCCCACGGGGCCCCCCCCGCCAATCTCCCGCCGCCCACGGGGGCCCCCCCCGCCAATCTCCCGCCGCCCGCGGCCCCCCAACCCCCGCCAGTCTCCCGCCACCTGCGCTCCCCCCCCCTCTCCTGCCTCCGCGCGCCCACCCCCCGGACGATCTCCCGCCGCCCGAGGGCCCCCCCTCCGCCGGTCTCCTACCTCCCGCGCGCCCCCCCTCCGCCGGTCTCCTACCTCCCGCGGCCCCCCCCCCCCAGCCGGTCTCCCGCGGCCCACCCCTCGGCCGGTCTCCCCGCCACCCGAGGACACCCCCCCCCGCCGTCTCCCGGCACCCGAGGACACACACCCCCCCCCCGCCGGTCCTCACCCGCCACCCCGAGGACACACACCTCCCCCCCGCCGGTCTCCCGCCACCCGAGGACACACCCCCCCCCCCCCCCCGCCGTCTCCCGCCACCCGAGGACACACACCCCCCCCCCCCGCCGGTCTCCCGCCACCCCGAGGACACACACACCCCCCCCCCCGCCGGTCTCCCCGCCACCCGAGGACACACACACCCCCCCCCCCGCCGGTCTCCCGCCACCCGAGGACACACACACACACCCCCCCGCCGGTCTCCCCGCCACCCGAGGACACACACCCCCCCCCGCCGGTCTCCCGCCACCCGAGGACACACCCCCCCCCCCGCCGGTCTCCCGCCACCCGAGGACACACCCCCCCCCCCCCGCCGGTCTCCCGCCACCCGAGGACACACCCCCCCCCCCCCGCCGGTCTCCCGCCACCCGAGGACACACCCCCCCCCCCCCCCCGCCAGTCTCCCCGCCACCCGAGGACACACACACCCCCCCCCCCCGCCGGTCTCCTGCCACCCGAGGACACCCCCCCCCCCCCCGCCGGTCTCCTGCCACCCCGAGGACACACACACCCCCCCGCCCGTCTCCTGCCACCCGAGGACACACACACCCCCCGCCGGTCTCCTACTTCCCACCCCCCCGGCCGATCTCCAGCCGCCCCCCGCGGCCAGTCTCCTACCTCCTGCGGCCCCCCCCCCCCCGGCCGATCTCCAGCGCCCCCCGCGGCCAGTCTCCTGCCTCCCGCCCCCCCCCCACCCCGGCCGGTCTCCTGCCTCCCGCCCCCCCCCCCAGATCTCCTGCCTCCCGCGGCCCCCCCCCCCCGCCCCGCCGATCCCACCGCGCCCCCCCCCCCCCCCCGGCCGGTCTCCTACCTCCAGCGGGCCCCCAACCCCGGCATGTGCTGCGGCCGCGTGGCCGGCCAGGAGAAGCAAAGGGGGGGCGGGGCTGGCTGCCCGGGAGAAGCAAAGGGGGGCGGGGCTGGCTGCTGGGTGCCGGTGGGAGGGGGCTGGTGAGCGCGCCTCACTCACAGCCCCGGCAGCAACGGTTACAGCTGTACCGGCCCCAGACTTCAGGGGGCCCCCCCTGAAGTCTGGGGCCCGGTACAGCTGTAACCGTTGTACCACCCTGTCGCCGGCCCTGAACACAAACATTCCTTGTTGAGGCTTTCTAGTGGCGAAATAGTAAAATCATTACTAGCAGAGTTTTGAAGAAGCTTAAGACTTGTATAATACTCAAGA